>JAOUZG010012691.1:7276251-7309690 GCA_026289955.1 Argiope argentata
GGCGGTCGTTATAGAAACAGGTTACTGCAGGAAGAGTCCATTTCGCAGAGGTAGAAATTCATTCAAGTTTCTTACGTTGGCGCGTTTAGTGTCTAATTGGCGGTGTTGATATATTGCCTTTAATTTTGGAAAGCAAATTCGAAAAATAATTCACTGGGCTGAAAATCATTTGCGTACATGGAATTTTGAAAAAATATATTATTCCTGTTAGAATAATACAGAAATTCCTATTTGATTAGTACAGAAAGAACAGAGTAAATCAAATAGAAAAACTGAATAGTTATTTATATGTCTAACAACTGCACAAGAAGAAAAAAAATAAGTAGAATCCAGCATGACAAAAAACTAATTTTCATTTTATTTGTTTTAAATTGATGTAACTTCCTAAGAAGTAATATGTCTAATTCAACATAAAAATAATAACATAATAATCATAATTATTTCATAATTTGTATAAAGGTTGCTTTTATTCTGTTACAAAGTTAAATATCCATTGTTAAATATGTTTAAAACCTCTCCAAAAAGTTTTTTAATAAATAAATATATTTATTTATTTTTGATATATACGCTATTTTTCGAAACTCAAAATTAACAATTACATTTTATCAAATAAGATAAATAAAAGCTATAAGATAAATAAAATTTTAAAAGATTTTTTTAACGAAACTTTAAAAAATAAGGATAATCAAAAGTATGTTAAGTTGAAACTTTTGTTTATCGGCATATTGAATAACAGAAAACAAGAGCACATTAATGAAACAAATAGAAAATAACAAAAAGGAATCAAATAAATTTCGTAGCTTCAGGAAATAAACTAAATAAAATTCTATATCTTCTATAACTTATGATTAAACTAATTGAAATGAAACAAAAAAAGCAATTTTAAAATTCACTTTTTATTTATAAAACATATTAATTATTATTAAAAGAGGGCAAAACTAGCAGAGATCGAGTGGCAGTTGTGTACTTTCAATTTAAACGATTATAAATCACTGTCACAAGATTCCATTTCTTCTGAATCGGAATTCGATTCAGTACTTCCAATCTGAAATACTAGTTCATCCACTAGTTCTTCTAAAATCCCATCTTTTTCCCAATTCGAATTTTCAGCAAGTTACAAGCGAAATTCTATAACATTATGCACAATTTTACGTGGTTTTGATTTTAAAGTCTCTCCATTCTTAAATCGAAAAAACATTTTAAAGGATCTCAAAATTCAAGAGACTAAAATTATTAAATAAGGAAATGCAGTTAATATTAACCAAAGAAAATATTAATAAAATATAAAAGAAGTATGCTAAGCAAATATAAAGATACGAGTAAAGCGAGAAGACGAATGAGCAATAGTTTTTTTATCGCTTCATTTTTTCACCAAGATAAAGAATAACTCGCCAGACTTCTGCCCGATTCCACCCATTCGAAATAAATCCTCCCTATCGACACCTGTTTCTATGACGCCCGCCGTAAACATAGACGACTGTCGGTCAGAGATCTCCTTATGGACAGACAGTATTCAACCCATAGTTTGCTCGAAATTTGATATAATAACCGACGAGCTGAAAAGCGTCGCATTTTAACAGCTATTCTTTATTGGTCGACTAAGAAATCGAAGCAACTAATGTTAAAAGGAGAGGTAATCAGATATCTAATTTAATTGTCGAATATTCAACCTAAAAATTTGCATTACATTTGCAGAAAAGCCGACAAAACGGCAAGTGAATAAAATATCACGTTTGCATTTTTTATTTATTTTTAAGGCTAAGAAATTATAGACGGATACCGATGACGTTTGCATATTTGGTAGTGCATGCGATAAAAAAGCAGGTGAACTAGTGAAATATACACTGAAGTCACAAAAGTCATGTGATAGCAATATGCAAATATACAGATGGCAGTAGTATCGCAGCGAAAAAGTATGAATGCGCAGTTCATTTTCCAGAGCTTTCATTTGTGTTCAAGTTATTCATGTGAACAAGTTTTTCGGGATTTATGGCTGCACGACGAGAATTAACAGACTCTGAACGTGGAATGTTAGTTGGAGCTAGACGCATGGGTCATTCCATCACGGATATCATTAGTGAATTCAACATTCCGAGATCCACAGTATCAAGAGTGTGCTGAGAGTATGAAATTTCAGGCATCCCATCCCGTCATGGACAGCGCAGTGGGCGACCACCTGCTCTTAACGACCGAGACCGCCGACGTCTGTGTAGAATGGTCAATGTTAATAGACACGCAACACTTTGTCAAATAACTGCAGGAGTTGATGTAGGACGTACGAGGGACGTGTCCGATAGGACTGTGCGGCGAAATTTGTCTTCCTAGGGCTATGACAGCAGAAGACCGACTCGAGTGCCTCTACTGATAGCACGACTTCGCCTGCAGCGACTCTCCTGGGCTCGTGAGCATATCGACTGGTCCCTAGAGCAGTGGAAAACCGTGGCGTGGTCCGATGAGTCACGATTTCAGTTGTAACGAGCTGATGGTAGAGTTCGAGTGTGGCGCAGACCCCACGAAGCCATGAACCCAAACTGTCAGCAAGGCACTGTTCAAGCTGGTGGTGTCTGCATAATGGTGTGGGCTGTTTTTACATGGCATGGACTCGGTCCTCTGGTGCAACTGAACCGATCATTGACTGGAAATGGTTATGTTCAGCTGCTTGCAGATCACTTGCAGCCATTCATGGACTTCACGTACCCACACAACGATGGGATTTTTATGGATGACAATGCGCCATGTCACCGGGCCAAAACTGTTCCAGATTGGTTTGAAGAACACTCCGGACAATTCCTGTGCATGATCTGGCCAACTAGATCGCCAGATATGAATCCCATCGAGCGTTTATGGGACATCATCGAAAGGTCCGTTCGTGCCCAAACTCCTGCACCATCCACACTTTCACAATTATGGACGTCTGTACAGACAGCAGGGCTCAATGTTCCTGCAGAGGACTTCCAACGACTTGTGGACTCCATGACACGTCGAGTTGTTGCACTTCGCTGGGCAAAAGGAGGACCAACACGATATTAATAGTCATCCTATGACTGTTGTCACTTCAGTGTATATATAGGGTGTCCATAACTAAACGACCCTACTTTACAGTTGTCTACAGGCGAAACTATTGTTCAAAAGGTTATGAAATTTTGTATAGGACATAATGAAGGGATGGGAATTTGAGCGAATAAAAAAAACTTGAATGAAAACTTCTTCCGAAACTAATTTTCAAACAAGAGATTTGAATAAACCAAGAAAATGAATCAAAAATGCAAAATTTTGCCGAAGTCCTGCAGCATGTGTTATAAAGCCTAAAAACTTTTGATGAAATTTCAATATGTCTCTATTCCTAATCAGAATGTCCTTACAGTTATCAGATCGAGCTTTGTTTGTTAAATTGTTTTATCAAAACAATGGTTCGGCAAAGGTTGCTGTACGGAAATATCGGACTTTGGAAGAAATACGAAAAAGTATATTGACTACTAAAAATCTTTGATTAATGATAGCTAAATTTGAAGAAACAGGTTCGTTTAAGGTTCGTTCTGAAAGAAGAAGGAAATCTGTTTTCGCTGATGCAATAGAGAAAGTTACGCTTCAAGTGGTAGAAGACAGAGCTTCGAATGCACAGACTAATACCAGTGTCTGAAATGTATCAGATTCAATGGATATGCCTTGTTCAACTGTCCAGAAGATCATGCGGACTATTCTCCAGTATTATACGTACAAACTTCAAGTTGTTCAGAAGTTGCTTCCAAGTGATTTCGACATTAGACATCGGTTCTCACTTCAGTCTCTTGCTCGCTTTGTGATTGATTCATAATGGCCGTGGAATATTCTTTGGACAGAAGAAGCCCATTAGCATTTGGATGGTTCGGTGAATACTCACAACTGCCAAATTTGGGATCTAGAAAATCCATATTCAATCTTACAAGTCCATTTACAGTCATCATTGTGGATTATTCTGGGCTGAATTTCTTCGAGGAATTAAGTGCGAGAGATCCGGTAACATGCTTGAACACTTGACAGCGGTATGCATCATTAATTCAGAATAAAGTTGTCCCGGATTTACAAGCACGTCAGTGCCTTTCGAGCACAATTTTCATGCAATATGGAGCTCCTCTACACATTAGCTGTTGTGTAAAGAACGTTCTCAATAATCATTTTGCATAAGGAGGCGTTTGCGCCCTGACACAGAGACAGCGCGTTTTTCTCGTGATCTGGGCATCCCGGAGTAGAGTCTCGGTTAGGGCAGAGTTGCTTTTCTGTGTACTGTTTGTAAGGTGTATGAGTGTGCCCCCCCTGAAAAAGGAGGGCTGGGCAAGCGAATGTGATGAATGTGTACTCTTTTGTCTATGACAAGTGCCATTAATAATAATAACAACAAAAACAGAAGAAGATGCTATCAGCCTTCACTTTCATGATGTACGGCCTCCCCGGTCTTCAGACCTAAATCCATTTGACTTTTGGCTTTGGGGACATTTAAAACATATGGTAAGTCGTGATAATCCAAAAACCTGAACTGATTCAAAAAGCAGCATCCCACATCATGATCTTACTAGTTTCCAGAACATACTACGTTGAACTGGGGAACATTCTATCTTACGATTCCAGATGATAGTGGAAAATGATAGCCGTCATGTTGAACAGCTTTGTTGTAATTAAATTTGTCAAAAATGTGCTAAAAGTGCAATTCATTTGAAAATCTGCCCCTGTTGACAAAATTTTGAACTATTTTTTTCTTCGCTCAAACAAATTCTCATCCCTTCGTCATTTCCTATATAAAATTTCATAACTTTCTGAACATTAATTTCGCCTGTAGACAACTTTAAAGTAGTGTCGTTTAATTATGGACTCCCTGAATGCATATAAGCATGTAAGTATTTACTTAACTTGTTCAATAAATTAATGCCATTGTTTTTTTTATTTTACATTTAATATTATAACTATACAAAATGGAATGCAATTTTCCTTTTTCTTCTGCAAATTACAATGTATTAAAAATCAAATAATTCTAAATACTTCTGAATGTTTAATGCTCTTTGGGTATGGTGTCTTAATGTAAAGATGACTAAAGAAGCTGTTCATAGAATATTCATTCATAATATATTGAGAAAATCCAATGCACACAACTAGAAAATTATAGTAATAATAATTATTATTATTTGAAAATATTAGTTTACAATAGATCTGTTGGTGAAAAATATTAACCAATAACGGATATTTAAAATAAGTCATCACAAATTCAATATTTCACTGCTTTGGAATAAAATGCCATTTTTTAAAATTTAAATGTGCACATATATATAATTACATATTAAGTAGTTCATTTTTTACGAGCTCATTTTACATATGTTACTACGATATTTATAAACGACAGAATATTTAAAAGATATTAAAGCTATAAAGTTTTCTCCGTCCATCTTAAAAAAACAATCACAACAACCCATTACAAATTTCACATTTTGTATAGCTCCTGCGCTTAAGCTCGGAAGATATTTTAATGCCCGTTGTTTGGTTACAAACTTTATTTAAAAATTCTTTTAGGTTTTTGGGTTGGTGATTGTATGGACAGATTATCGAATAGGTAAAGTAGGCTACTGCCTAAGGCCCCTTACAATTTCGGAGATCTACCCTGAATCTTACCTGCGATCATAAAAAAAGAGAAGGGGCATTGCAGCAGAAATTCGGAAAATAGATACACTTGTCTCACTGAAGAGGATATTTGTTTCGGACACTCCTTTCAAGGTTAAAAGGGAGATATATATATATATCCTTGACCTTATGTCAAGAGAGGGGTTGACAATATTCTGTAGATTTCTGCTTTTTCCCGTTTTCTGTCTGCACTCGTTTATTAAACTACTACTGTCTGTCCACGATAAGATATCTTCCAGATGTCCTAATGTTTACGGCGGTCGTTATAGAAACGGGTGTCGATAGGGAAGATCCATTTTGAATGGATGGAATCGGACGGAAGTCTGGGGGGTTATCTTATCTTTATCTTGGCGAAAAAACGAGGCGATGAAAAAAACTGTTGCTTATTTGTTCTCTCACTTTAGCCGCAGTTGCATGTATTTTGAAAATTTTATTTATCTTAATTTTGTTTATCTATATAAAATTTGGTTACTTAATTGCTGATTAATTAATTGATATGATTAATAATTTAAGTTACAGAAAGTGAAATGTAGAAACAATACTTTCTAATATTTTCTAATATTTTTTTTAATTTGAACTTTAATAAACTTTTATAGCCTTCATTGTATCGAAAACTTTTATTTAAATTTATAAACTGAAATTTAATAAAATAATTATCCTAAATTAGAATGTAATTTTTTAACATAAATAAGATTATCTCTTGAATTGATCGATATATGGAATTGGAAAATAAAGAAATCCATTTCAAGATCATATTTTTTAAAACAATAAATAATTGAAACTTTTAAAGCAAATTATTCTCAGTTGTTTGTATTAGAAAAAGTAAATTGATTACGGATTTTGAACTCTTCATTTGAAAAGTGTATTGGAAAATTTATTTAAAAAAAGTTCTTTCAAAAAATTTTGAATTTTATTATTTTTTAAAGAAGTATGTTTTACAATTCAGTACTTTATTTTCATCGAAATTATGGAATAATTTCCTCAAATCTACAGGCATAATTCTCCTATCATAAATCTCCTATCTCAATTATTGTAGATAAAAAGATGAGAAAAATCATTGCTTTAAGCTTTTGCTCTTAGTGTTAAATAATAATTAGGAGAAACTGTATTTATAGTTTTAAAAGTAAAAAGAATTGCTTTGAAATTAAAAATACCGTTTCTGTTTTTGCTATATGAAAATATTTAGAGATTAGAATGATTTAATTTCTTTTCTGGAATTAAATGAATGTATACAAATGTTAAAAAAAATTTATTGTGAAATATTATTCAATTATATAATGGCATGAAGAAAAATTTATATTATTGGTAGCGCATTTCATTTTTTTCTCGATAAAATAAAGAAAAATAGACATTCATTCAGGCTTAAGTTCTCGACTTCCTGTTATTTTAATAGATTTACTTCTTAGATAGGATTACAAGAATCTAAAAATTTACGCACGTTAATGTGAGTTAAAAAGATTAAAATATTTAACGAGATTTCTTCTACCCAGGTGTACTGATTGCGATAGTAAAACGGAGACAGATAAAAAGTTTTAAATGACATTGATGTCCTTTTAATAGAAAGGTGTAGGACATTAGGAGAGAAGAATTTTCAACTCCAAAAATATAAAATGAATGCAGGAATTTATGGATCCTTTATTGCTACACAGCTCCTCTCGTCAAATCAAAACGGATGACCCGAAGCTCGTCGTCAACGCTCTCTCTTTTGGCACGCTTTCGCGGCGCTCGCCCGCTTGTAACTGTGCGCGCGTGCTTGTGTGTGTGTGTGCATGTGTGTGTGTATGTGTGTGATTTTAACCTAATATATTTGATTTCTGTCAGTTCTTCCTCTTTCTAATATATTAAATTCTAGTGACTCTTTTAAAAATGATTATTTTTATAGAGATATTAGTAAACGAAACAGAAGAGATTGTTAATATGTAGATAATAATCATAAATTGAAATGCCATGTTTTTCAGTTATATTATTTAAAATAATGCAGATCAGAGCTTTATTATTTTACTTTAAGTTCCTTGTCTTGAAATATCTGCCTTTTGCTTTATTCATAAATATATTTTACAATTTCTTAAATATTAAACCTGTCATCAAAAATATGTGGACGCCTTTCATTAGTTTTCTTTGTTGTAATTGATTTTAATTATTCTACTTTATTTTTATTCTTTTCTGAATGGATAACTGTAGAGCTTTGCATCAAGAAATAAAGATCTTCTTAACGCTGGTTATTATGGCCATTAAACATAAAATATTTTTCAAAAACATTTCTAAAAGTTTTAATGGAATTTGCACCAAAAAATCAAAGAAAGTTACCGAAGGAAATTGCATGTAATAAAACACCAGTTTATAATTATTACTCATTATAATTAGTTTTTCATTAATTATATAAGCGAATTACCTGTAAAATGTAAATCTGATTTTTATGTGATGTCTGGATGCGAAATTTTAGCAATGTTATTTGCCCTCGCGTCGGACATATTCTCCCCCCCCGTTGCCAAATTGCTGCCACCACCTCTGGTTAATTATGATAATTAGGAAATTGATCAGGGGTTAATTTAGATTTAAATACATCATTACATATATGTATGTAAAATGTTATTTTATGAACGACATTTGATTTAAAGCAAGAGTCGTTGAGTCCCTTTGCGATTTTTATTTTTATAATTTCAGGAAGAAGATCCATATTTTTTCACAGTATCAAGATCCTTCGTCCAAGCTCTAGTGAGTACGCTGTAGCTTAAAAATAGAGGTTGACAGAAAGTAGGGAAGAAAGAATGAGAAAATGTTTTGAACATATATAGTCATAGATAAGGATTTGGCAGCGCAGCTTTTTGAAAATCCCCGCATTCCGTATTAAAAATACGATCACGCGCAAATCAGAAATTAAAGATATGGGACAAATTAATTACAAATTGTAACACATGCATATATTTGTTGTTGATTTATCGGGCTTCTTTATTTTGGATAATATGGATACGATTAAAAAGGTTGAAAAAAATACAATACTTTGTAGCCCTTCCTATTTATTTTTTTAAAACTCTAAATTCTACTACTAAATAAAATAAAAGAATGGAGTGACAGTGATTTCTTTTTATCTTTGAATACTGATGGATACAACAGTGTTCAGGAATTAAAATTTTATGTAAAATAGGATCATGTTAACATTTTATATTCTTTCTAATGTTTGAACTGAAATAAGCATTGTAGCTAGCTTTTTATAACCAGAATGGCATATTCTATAATCTGGTATATTTTGAGAAAGAAATATTAATTCGCAATAATGACCACACTGAAATTAAATTTTAGAGTGAGATAAAAATATAAATAATGAATAGCATTAAATTTATATTTCTGATATGGAATAAAAGTAACAACAACAAAAACTGGAAGAAAACTATTATAAATATAGAAACAGATACTGAAAGATATCAAAATGTTATTTTTTTATTTAGTAATTTTTTGCTCTTATATGGGAAAACGTGCCTCTAATTCTTTGATAATATACTTTTTTTAAATAAATAAGCAAGACAGTTGACTCATGCTACTATGAAAATAGTTCTTGGTTGTTTAAAAAAAAAAAATGGTCTCTCTCAACTTACAATACAGATTCGGAATCATTCTCCGTTAGATTTCAATTTGGAGAAAAGTAAACGAAAAGCAATGAAAGAATTATTACTTAGATATTTAATTATCATTTATGACTTACTGAATTTAGAATGTTTCCACTAATTTAGAAAAAATGTTGTAATATTTTTTTCGTTAATGTAAGTGATCTGATATTATTGAAAATAGAAGAGCTCGCTTTGAATTACAATGGCATTTTTGAGGGAAAAAAACCCAAATCTCCCCATTAATGGTAACTTTTTATTCAAACTGAAATGAAAAATCGCACTATTGGTATTAAAACTCGTTGACGGGTGTAAATAATTACTATTCAAAATTAATCCTGTTCATTGAATAAGTAAAAAGCTGATATATATTCTCTTTATGCTTTCATCGTAAAATATACTTAATGCCTTAGGCGACCAGGAGTTAACTCTTCAATTAAAAGCAACAACTTAGCCATTCAGTTACCTTCATTTCACCAAGACAAATGAAATAACATTTTAATAATTAATTCTTGCACAATAAACATAGAGAGTACTTCTTCTTGTGTACAGCCGACCACTCCGCACCACTGAACGTAGCAACATCGACAGGATTAGTTGTAGCCAACTGTGGACTGTAGCAATGTTTATCCTTACATTGATTTAATCTTTCAAACGGATATTCTCTTCAACATAATTGGCCCCATTGGGGTCAAATACTGACCACCTCCTCCTCTACAAACTTTCGAACAGTTGGCAAAAAACTAACAACTTTAGACATCATGTCCCTCGGAGTCTTAAGGTTACTTGGTACCATCAGTACTGAACTCAAGTCATTATTTTCAACTTGCAGATGTTTTCTATGTTCGGAGATTTCTGTGCATTCCTTTAAATAGTGGTAAACACGATTACTCCACAAATGCATTTATTTTTCTGCATTCTTCCAAATCTTTGGAAAAATGCAGGGAATCTCCCATACCCTGATATAATTTGGATTACCAGTAAATGGTATCGTCTTATTTTTATTTCTGGATTACGAATAAAATCGTAAGTTACTCTTCCTTTTTTGGACATACCATCTGTCAAATCATTGTAGCTTAATTTCTTCTCTCAATTCCCATTTTAATACACCATTTGATTTGGGGACAATTATATCCACACTCTCTTTCTGTGTGGCCATCTTTGCATGTTGATCCGCCTTTTCATTAACATATATCCCAATATGGGCCTTAACCTAACTCAACTCTATTCATCTTTTATCGTCCATATTTCCCTATTACTATTGTGAAATAACTGAATGGCTGACAGAGAATAGAACAATTGTGAAATAACTGTAGAACTGACAGAGAATCTGAAAAAAAATTGAGCACTTCTGTCCGTCCTCCAACCTTTCACAATATTCTACGGCCATCTTTAAAGCTTGCACTTCTGCCGGGACACTTTTGGCATGGTTCGATAATTCCAAAAGGCTTTTATTGATTTCTTTCCTACAGTAATATACGACTTTTGCAGCTCCTACTTTATTTTCATCTTTTGAACCATTTGTAAAAATTTTTATTTCATCCATATCTGGCACTTTAATTTGAAAACTGTGAATAAACCGTTCTGCAGGGTGTTGTTCAAACTTGTCAAAAAAAAACTCCTTTATTGATAAGCATTTGTTTCCTATTTTAACTTTATTACTAATTGTTCTTATTTGAAATTTAGGGAATATTTCCGCTGCTCTGAGATCCGTTGACAATATTCCCGTTATCACTTGAAGGGCTTCAGTAGAAATGGTTTTATATGCCCCGGACATAATGATAAGAGGGTGCCGCTGGATTGCATTGAATGCTTCTCTGATTTTCTTTAGATTAAGCCTATGCTCCCATTCCCTGTGCCTGAAAAGGGCAAATGGCTCAATGACCCCAGTGTAGATTCTTCTTAGATGGTGTTTTCTTTTTCTATAAAATTTATCCGCAGCTGTCACTAGTTTATACGTTAATACGTCCACTTTTTTCTTGACATTGTTAAAATGCGATGTAAAGGTTAATTTACTGTCCCATGTAACTCCCAAGTATTTAGCTTAAATAGACACATTTATATTTTTATTTCTCATTTTGATGTTTGGCGGATCTGTTAATTTTAAATGTTCTCCAAATGAAATAGACATTTGTAATGTTTTTCTTTCATTAAACTCAAGTTTATGTATTTTGCCCCATTTCCTCAGCCTATGAATTATTTGTTTTCCCTTAATTTCTAGTTCATTTTTTGTTCTTCTCGAGATTATTAGCGGCAAATCATTGTTATATGCCTGTATAAAGCAGTTCTCTGGAGGATTGATCTTAAATGCAGAATTTATAACCAAGTTCCAGAATAACGGCCCACTGCATGAGCCCTGTGGCACTCCTCTATTCATTATAAATTTCCAATTATTCTCTCCATCTTGGTAAATACATTGACTTTCACTTAAGTAATATTTAATCATTTCAAAAATGTTGCTCGGGAAATTCATTTTTATAAGGGCATACAAAATGCTTTTCATCCATACTGAATCAAATGCTCCAGCTACGTCCAAAGATATAACTGTTGTTTTAAGTTTTTGATTCATCACATCTTTGATTTTACTCCATAGTACAATTTGTGCAGTTTCACAAGAGTGATTGTATCTAAAACCATGTTCATCATCATGTAGTCCCTTTTGTTTCGTTAATAAGTGCTGTACTCTTTGAGTTATCAGTTTATCCAAGATTTTACTTACTGCTGTTAGCAAGCAAATTGGCCTATAGGATTTAGGGTCTTCTAAGTCTCTATTAGTTTAGGAATTAAAATCAGTTTTGCTACCTTCCACTGATGAAGGAATGCACCTAATTCCAAGCACTTGTTGTATATCTCTAAAAGTATAAATGGACTCTTTCTGTTGATTTCAACGAGCATCTCTATTGGGATGTTGTCTTATCCAGGTATTTTCTTTTTAGCCATTTTGCTAACAGTTGTTCTTATTTCATTTATTGTGAATATTTTATCTTTTTCTTTTGTTTTATACCCCTCAATACTTTTTCTAATTTTCTTCTGCTTTTTATTTTGTTGTTGGGACTGTTCCTCTTTAAAAAGGCAACTCACAATGGTTTCAAAAGTTTCTTTTATATTTTTGGTTTTTGCTCCATTTCTTGTTTTGACACTGTGCAAAATTGTTTTCCTTTCCATTTTTCTGCCTCAAATTTATAAGGTAGCTCAAAAGGATTCGTTCTTGTTATTTCGTTACAAAAATTTTCAAAGGATTATCTACTTTTCTTTCTGAACATTCCTCTGTATATTGTTTCATTTTTTTAAAACTAAATTTATCTCCTTTTCATTCCCTCTTCAGTTTTTTACATCTTTGATGTCTGTCTCGCAAGGCTCTTGTCAATTTTCTTTGTTTCTCCAGCTCAGTGTCCCACCAGGGGACCTTGAAGTGATTTGTCTCTTTAATGTTTGATCTTTGGGAGATTCCTTGATTAAATTCTGTAAATTCTTTAACTTATAATTCTAAATCTTGTTTACTTTTAATTATTTGCATTGTTTCCCTTATATTCGTCTATTTTTCAGCCACTTGAAAGATAATTTTTTTGAATTTTCCTCTTGTTTAATTTAAATTTTAATAAATAAACATTAATAAACAAGTTGAGAAAAAAATGTCCAAAAAATCTCAATTAATTTTTTAGCATTAAACTATTTAAAGAAAACAAGAATTCCTCTAATTAGATGCAGCAATAAGAACTGAGATTACGAAACAGTTTTGTGGTCAACTTATACTCAACACATTTACGGATACTCTCCGTAAATCGGTGTTTAAATTTACCAAAAAAATCAAAATAAGAGTTTGCACAATGAAGAAATCTTAGAATACAGTATATCAATATCCGAGTCTGCAAAAGTTCTTGCACTGAACGCAGATGTCGGTAACAGTTTTTCGAAAGGTTAACACACAACAAATATCAACCCAAACAAGTGGGCGTTCCTGCTACAACTACACTTTAGAAAATAAAAAAATTCCAAGATACAAAAGAATTTTGAATTAAAATTCAAAAACCTGTTACTTCAGGGCTTCAGTTACACTTGACCATCACATTCAGCAAAAATTATTTCATTATTTATTCATTTAATAGCCATATTTTGAAGAACACAAGAACAACCACCACACCAATCACTACCGCGTTGGATTTTTTGACATAGAGAGTACTGACTGATCAGGTATGCATGCAAAGGGAGTAATTATTTGGTGAATAAAACTGACATAATAATCTGTTTAGATGTTAAAGACGACTGCTGTATTGCAGTTGTAGCATCTGGCAAACCCAGTGTGAGTGAGCAATCGTTTTTACGAGAGTTTCATCTGGCAACAGATGGAACGAATCGAACGAAGTGAGCGGTGAATAAAATCGATATGTGGTGTTTACCTTCTGATTATGGAATTATTTATTTAGAACTATGCAATCCACATCACAGTTTTATTTTGCGGTAACTCTAAAAATGATGTGGTAAGGCGGACAGGGTTCATGGATGATTTATCTAGAGAGCACGAATTTCATGCGAAATAGAATTTTGAGAAATCTAACCGGCGATTGAGACTGGATGGCTAGTCAATTTTTTCCTAATGTTTTTAACTATAAAACGTTGATTTAAAATCAGATTTATTCGTCATATATCTTAGAAACTCCCTAAATATTACGGCTTTTGATTTTTTTTACATTTCGTATCCCCGTTAGAATTTATTCCTTCTAACATTTCATTTGGCTATTTTTACGCATTCTTTTCTATTGCAATAAAGAAAGAATATTCTGTAGACCAAACCAAAATAAAAATGAAGAAACAAACAAAAAAACTCTTTCCGACCGTTTAGCATTATGATATGCATCGAAATAGAATTTGAGGCCCCTTGCAGCCATCAAACCATGGGGCGATCGCCTTCAATGCCTATGCAGAAAACCGCCACAGTATTAGACAAACATATTGAATTTGGATTCGTTAAAGCGGACTTGTTCAATGTCGGATACAGCAGACTTTTGTTGTAACGACGCGAGTTCGCAAACTGTACAGACTAACTCTATGGTAAAGGATGCCGACGTGCTCTGATTGGTCGATTTCTTTTGCACAGACCTTTTCTGAGCTTTAGCTGCTGCAACCCTACGTGTTGTTGTTTAGTTTCTGCTTACTTTTTGCCTGCTCTTTAAAAAAAATGGAGAAATTAAATCTTCCAGAGAAATACAAGTATAAAATGATAGAGATTGATGAGAGTAGAGCAATTTTTCGTATTTCGGATCTTATAAATAAAGAATTAGCACTGGTAGCAATTTTTCTGTGAAGTATTATTGAAATAAGACTAGAAAATCAAGTTTTTATTTTATGGAAAATGCTATGCCAATTTTTTTTATTCTATTTCTATTTTAAAACTATTACCATAAAATATTTATATGTAAATATACTTTATTTATTAAAACTTTCAGATGACATTAAACGATATAAAAGTCACTATAATTCTTATTGAATACGCATATAAAATAAAACAACACAATGATATATTTATTTTTTAATTTCGTATTAATATTATTAACCATTAGATGTCTATCAACTAATATATATTATTAAGGTATTTAGATTGATATAGTTATTAAAAATCTAGTTATTAATCTTGATATTAATTATTAACTTAATATCAAAATTTATAAATAATTTATACATTCTCTTTTGAACATTTATTTCTTGCATTTTTGTAACATATTTTAGGAATGGATTAAAGAATATGAACAAAGATCAGAAACAGTTTGGCGTGTTCAGAGAACACATAAATCTACTGGACGCCTTAATATTTATAGAGGTGACTTTAGATGCCAGCACAATGTTCAACATGTAATAACTAATTTTCTATATTTTATTACTTCAAATTGATTATGTGTGTTATTTTAGACTGTTTTATTAGTTAGATAATAACAAGGTTAGAGTATCTGCCTAGCTACAGATATATTTAATTGCAACGTATATCATTATAATAAGTATTCATATTATTCAGGCTTTTTAAATTCTTTTAATGTTACAAATTCATAAAAGATTTAGAGTTTCCATACTCTACTATGTATCAAGGAATATTTTTAACCAAGTTGTGATTTAAAGTTCATTTTGATTTAGGGAAATAGGATACATAGCGCCTGCCTTGTTACAGACCTCTTAGCAAATATTGAATAGTTTATATGTATTTTCATTGTATGGAAATATCCATTTCCTTTATTCTCTTTTCAAATCAGGAGATTTAAAAGCTGTGCCTGATAAGTCAGTTGCACCCAATGTAGGGTAAAGAATTAAAATTAAATAGTGATTTTTTTAAATAATTTTAATAAATTTATGATCTTTAAACATATTTTAAATATGTTAAAATAAAAAAATAAAAGACTTTAGATTGGTGTATTATTATTTTAAATTTTTAAAACATTACTTCATAGCTTTATAAATAATATTTATTTTCTTCTACTGGAATTCACCAACACTTAATTCTCACATTATTGATAACTATATAAAATATATTTTGCAGGTATCAAAACATATTAAAGAAAGTAAAAATACTGGATGCTCTGCAGTTCTTAAAATTACTGTTCAAAGGTTAGTTTTAGTTATTTAAATTTGATTTATAATAATAACAAATAATATTCATAATATATTAATAATATTACATAATCAAATATATGAAACACAGACAGTATTTATGGAGAAATAGATTGCACATATTTTATGTATAGTGGTGAGCACCAGCTTTTGAACTCCGTTATAAAAAATATTTTTATGTCTTACCATCAGGAACAACATTTTCATTGTTTGGCTTTCTAAGAATTGTCTAGAACTTAACTTAAAGGGGATTCCTAATTATTTTAATAATTTACATATCTAGATATTTTATGCTACTTAATTTAAGTACAAAAGATTTTAGATTTGTTATGTAATGCATATGTTGTGTACATGAAAATGTAGTAGTGTATTGTGTAGATGTATTCATATGGTACACTTTTAACTAAATTAATTCATTACAGGTAACTAGTATATGTTGTGGCATACATAACTTCTTATGCTATTCTATAGACATTATGATTTAAGTTTCTAATATAAAGCTTCATACAAGAATAAACTGATGAATTAAGTTTTGTGATCAAAACCCTGTGCTCCATAGAAATAAAACTGAATATATATATTTTTTTTTATCATGAGTTTTCAAAAGATTGAGATAAGACATTTTTATTTAATGTGATTGCTGGATTTATTTGTCACTTATATACTTATAAAACTAATTTTAATCAGATAACATTTTTCTTCATATGAGTTAATATCTAATATTTCCTTCATTTACTTATTTATTTTTCAATATCTGTAATTATTTCTTATATTTTCAATAATAATTTTTATCTTTAATTTTATTATAAATTGTCATATTTTGTAAAGCATAAATTTTCTTTGCTCTTATTTTTGATGTTTAATAAACCCATTGTAAAATATTCAAATTATTTTGAGTACAGGTATTTTTCACTGCCCAAATATAAAGAACCACTCCCAGAAGTTATAGAATTTCCTACATTATGTGAGCTTCTGTACTCACATAATCATTTACTTGATAGCGTTGCTGTAAAAAAGTTCAGACCATTATCACAGCTAACACGAAAGCGCTTGATAGAGTTGTTTGAATTGGGACATACAGCAGCTACTGCAAGACAGATGTTGCAAATGGAATTAGAACTTCAGGATAATGAAAATTATAAAGAAGCATGCATGGACAGTTCTAAGCTACCTTCATTATCTGTCATTAATCACTTGTTGAATAATGAATTTAGGAAAATCTATGGATCACGAAAAGAAAGTGATATCATCGAAGAAATGGAAAAATATATTTCATGTTATAATCAACAGCCCTTCTGTAAAGCTGCTTTTTCAAAAGAAAAGAACAGTTTGGCAATTGCTGTAGTGACTCCAATTATGAAGCGAAGTATAGATTTACTTAGCAATGTACATGAATTGATAATGGTTGATGCATCTGGCCACATGGACAGGTTAAATCATCGAGTTTACTTTTTTATTTCTCCAGGAGTAGCTGGTGGAATACCTATTGGGTGCATCATCACAAATGCAGAAGAAACCAATGTTTTTCGCGAAGGAGTGAAACTTCTTTGTGAATGTTTTCCTGAGAAATGTTCTTTGTTGCAAAATGGGCCTCTGATTGTAATGACAGATGATGATCTGAAGGAAAGAGAAGTTCTGAGTGAAATATGGCCTAATTCTATTTACTTACTCTGTCAGTTTCATGTGCTGAAAGCAGTGTGGCGATGGCTTATGAACAGTGAACATAAAATTCTAAAAGAGCACCGTCAAGAACTATATTTTTCCTTTAAAGCATTGATGTATGCAGAAACTGAAATGCAGTTAAAAGAATTGCTTCAAAACATGTTGGAGAGTAGCACGGTAAGGAAATATGACAAGTTCATCATATATTTGAGTAAGTTGTTCTCTAAAAAGCAATTATGGTGCACTTGTCATAGAAAAATGCTTTTAACCAGGGGAAACAATACAACAAACTATGTTGAAAGTTTGTTTAAAGTTTTGAAAGAGACTATACTTGGGCGAGTGAAAGCATTTAGCTTAGTTCAGTTATTGGACTTTATCGTCACAAAGTTTGAGAAGTATCTATATTGTAGATATTTAGATTTTAGTTATGGGCGTTCTTCCAAAAAACTAGTAAAAAAGTTTTTACCTGATGCTAAAGGTGTTCAGAACATCAGATCACTAAATATAGAAAATACTTATTTTGAAATTGATCAATATTTTGTTGATTTGGAAAGTTCAATTTGTACTTGCTTTGTTGGTATGAATGGAAAGCTTTGCAAGCATTTAAGTGCAGTGATACTGAAGCAAAATAAACAATCAGCATTTGTCTACTCAATAGAAAGTAGAAAATTAATGTATGAAGTGGCTACTGGGAAAAAATTGGACCCAGATAGTACCCTCTTGCTACCCTTAAGCTTTAATCCATCACACAATCATGTTTTACCTTTTGCTCAATCTAATGATTCTTCACAACCACAGTTTTCTTCTATGGCACTTCCACATTCTTCTAATGATATGATTTCCCAAGTTAATTATAATACAGTTCCACATTCTTCAAATGTCCCTCTTTCAACAGATGCTGACAAATTTTCACAGCTTTGTAATGATAGCAATATGATTTTACCTACTAATAACTCCACTTCACAGCCCATTGCAACCACACATCAAAATTCAGACAGTGAAACGGATGAGGAGGATTTCTTACAAAAATTTGATGATTTAATTAATCGTATTAAATCTGGTTACAAAAATAATCCTGACGTTTTTAAGCCAGCAATAAAAAAAATGGTAAAGAATGCAAATAAATTTGGAAAAACAGAAACTGGATTGGTGTCTGCCTTGCATAACTTTGGAAGGTACTTTTTAAAACTTATTTTTTCTAGGCTTGTTAAGTTTACATTAGAAAATTCGCACGATAGAAAAGGATTTAATCTTTGACAATTTGACGTTTATATTATGTTGTAGCAAAATAATTTTATTTTAAAAACTTAACTTTTTATTTAGTTTTGAAGTCTTTTAATTTCTTAATTGTTTGATTCTTTTCTTTTAAATTTCTAAAAATTTTATTGCTGTAAAAGTAAACTGAAAGAGAGGTAAATTTACTACAATATATGTTCAGTTCAAGAATCTAAAAATATATTGTTAAAATTTTAACTAAACAGTGTATGTGTTTCTATTAATTTTGTTATAGTGTTCTCTAGATTATATTTAACGTTATATGTTAAGAAGTAATAGTTGCAACTTATCTTTGATACCATATTGAAAAAAAACTTAGTGGAAGAAATTACCACTTTGAAAACTTATACATTCATCTTTTATTAAATGGTAAGATCTATAGAAAATTGAATAACAGTTTCAGTATGAAAAGAGGTTTTGTAAAGTATGTCATGTGGGACTTGCTTCAATTAGACACTTCAGTTGTATGATGAAAGTTAGAAGAAATTTACTTAGAGATCTTTTTTGTTTTTCTCTTCTTTTAGGAATATTAACTACTCAAGCAGAGTTTTGAATTGTAGCAGAAGGAGGGGCAACCAGATACCTGTTCAACCTACAGCAATTTCAAGACGAAAATCCATCTATTGTGGAAGAAAAAGTCAAGTTGGTGGAAGACCAGTAAAGCGAGCATTACCACCTGCCCTAAAAGAACATGCTTATGGAATTTTCTCTGAGTTGCCCAACAAACATCTAAAAACAAAACATAATTTGACTCAATGCGTTGAAAAAAATATATCTCTTCCTAAATAATTTATATCTTTAGCTAATTTTATTAATATCTTACTTCAAAAATATGTTTATTTGTATTATTATTATTATTTTGTATATGCTTTAAAATGTACAACATGACTTGTATCATATTAAAATATAAAATTTATATCAGTACTAATATGATTTAAAATTTTAATGCTATTATAGTATTAAATAATATTTATTTCATGAAACTGTTGTTTCGAAAATATGTCTATTTGTATTGCTTCGAAATATGTTTATTTGTATTTTTATTTTTTTAGTATATGCTTTAAACAGGATTTATATGGTATTAAAACAATCAGTATTAATATGTTATAAAATTTTAATGCTGCTATGGTATTAAATAATATTTATTTCATGAAACTGTTGTATGTTAAATATTTTTCAATTTATTATGCTTTAAAAATATGTTTATTTGTATTATTATTATTATTTTGTATATGCTTTAAAATGTACAACAGGATTTGTATCGCATTAAAATAATCAGTATTAATATGATTTAAAATTTTAATGCCATTATAGTGTTAAATAATATTTATTTCATGAAACTGCTGTATGCTAAACAATTTTCAATTTATTATATAAAATGAAATTTCCTGAAAATGTCTGTATTTTGAAACCACAAAAACTCAAGAAATAGTTAATGGATATGTGCAAATAGCAAGAGCTGTAGTATGCATATACAACATATATTTTTTTGTTTACGTCTGATTTTAAACAGCGATTCAAATCTCATTATGCCCAAAGAAAAAGAAATTCAACCTTAGTGGGTACACTTTAAATGTCAAAAAGGTTCGTTTGTTGCATGATAAGGAAAATGAAGAAGGATATGTATGGTTAATGAATATCAAAGAAATAATGTCCACACTTAGGAGGAAGGAGAATTTTACTTTAGGAAGGAGAGTTTTTTTATTAGCGAAATAACCTTCTTTAAATTGTAGCACAAATGAATTGCGGAGACAAAATCAATCCCCTGAGGATCAAAATGATCATCTATGTTTTGTTTATGGACATATCATATTTTTGCTTTTGTAACAGTTTTAATATTTCTGAATGTGTGTTATGAAAAATGATTGTAGATATTTTTGATAATTTCTAAATATATTTTTATGTTTGTTTGATATTGAGTAACATGGCCATGTCATATTGGATGGAGGTTAGACTTACGTTTTAAGCTAATTTTTCTTCTTAGATGCTATGCCATGGTCAATGTTGTACAGGTACTGCTTTTATATATATATTTATTAAAAAACTTCAAAAAATTGAAAAAAATTACAATTTTTTTAAACATTTGAAAAGATGAATAAAATATACCTTTGAAACTAAAGATTCCTGAGTTTTTTATTGATGTTGTATACATTCAAACTTTTCATAAAACCAACTTAAGCTGTTTTTGATGGGATTTGAAATGATTGTTTACATGTGCATTCTGAAACTTACTTCTATGCATTGGAGTTATTCTTCCTCTGCACTTTTTTCCCCTTGGTTTTTATTTTCTGCAACACTCTTCAAAAAACTTGAATAAATAGTTTTCAAAGTAGAGGGTCTTAAGCAGTGAATAGAAAGGGAAAAAAATACTAATTTATGATAAGTTTTTTATTTTGAGGTTTCTACATATACTCTATATAGCTCACAAAGGAGGCAAAAATAGACTATAAGTATCTAGAAGATTCGTTTTCAAAGTCTTTTTTAATTTTTTTCAATAAAACATTTATGTGAACAGTAAAAACTATGATAATCGATTTTATTTTGATAATTAATATGTACTATTTCTCCAATTGAAACTATTAAAGTGTGAAATATTAAAAAAATTGAAATTCAAAAGACAGCCTTGTTTTCATTGTTGAGGGAATGAAGACATATTATTTGCTCTAGAAAAAATTCATATTACACTGGTTTATGGAAATTAAAAAAAAATATTTTAAAATATTGTGTGAAATTAATTAAAATATTTAATTCAAAAATACTAAACATGCATGATTTTAAAATTTCGTTTGAATGTCCAAAGAAATTGTAGTTATTGAAAAATAAAGATTAAAACATTTCTTTTTAACATGTCTTCACAAAAATTTTAGAATGATTAATAAAAATTGTTGACATTCTATTTATTTCTTTGAAATATATTTTCATATTAAATGAAATATGTACATTTATCTCTCCCTTTTTTTCGGGTAACATATATTAATTCGTATCATATACAGCGGAAAAGATCAGATAGTGAATCCTAAATTTAAGAAATATAAAAATTACGATTTATTAAATTATTATTTATTAAAATCTACTATTAATTACAATTTTTGTGTTTCTAATTAATATTTTGATAGAATTAAAAAAAGTAACACTAAAATCACATCTTCTGTTAAAATTAATATTTATACGTTTCGGCCTATTAAGTAATCCCCCTCATTTATAGTTGATATTAAATAACAAATGTTCATCTACAAGTTTCAATAGCTGCATAGATTTTCTAGTAATGGCACGGAAATCTTAGAAAAATTAGAAATATTTAATTGCTGCATCTTATATTACTAAATTACGTTCATATAGTTTTTTAACTTATGTACATAACATTAGTTACTTCCATTACTAATTTTATAAATTAGATATAAAAATGTTTTTCACGATTGAAACAATTTTCTGTTTTGGCTTGAATTAAAGTTTTATTAAACGCAAATATTTTGAGAATACTATTATATTAATAAATATTAAATCGTGTTGAAATTCACTCGTATCTACCAAAAAAATAATGAAAGCTGCAAGATTTGAGCCAAATAAGCGATAACAACACAATTATGAGTTCAATACATCGCCAAAAAAGATGCCAAGGCTGGAACCAATCAGAGCACGTCGGCATCCTTTGCCATAGAGTTAGTCTGTACAGTTTGCGAACTCGCTGTAACGACTGGGTAGCTTTAGTCGGAGGACCCATTGAAGGATCAAGCCAGGTTAAAATTAGTGCCTGTAGATGGCACTAGTCGTCTGTAACCATCTATGACTAGTGTTGTAAGGAAATCATCTTAAAGGATCTTTCTTTCATGGCTACTTAAACCGATGTTTCCTAACCTTTTCTTATTTACACTTTTAACATTGGATTTCAAATGAGGCGAAGAAGTCTACAGTTCATTTAATTTAATTCTACTTGGAATTTTTTCCAAGATGTGTTCGGCGCGTTTAAGATCGTTGAATGACGCCTTCTTACGGCTGTCAGAACCTCAGCAACAATTCCTTCGTAAGGTATGGACGTCTATAGTAGAAGAATCACGTGACATTATGACTGAATCTGAAGATTCTGCTGGTAAATCAGATACAAATTTAAAAGAGTCTGTAAACTTACCTAACAGTAAGGCAGAAAAATCATCAAAACAAAATGCGCCATCGTCAAATTGTGAGAAAGAATTGGCAAAAGAAACCAGAGAATCATCAAGAAATGTGAAATCTGGAGAAGACGAAGAAGGGAAGAGCGTGGAAAAATCTAACTTGTGTACTTCGATTAATAATAAGAAGTTAATGGTTCTTCTAAATAGACAAGATTGTCTTGAATCAGTGAAGAAGTCACCGGGTCATTGTGAATTATTCTCTGAAAAGAACTTGACCAATCCTATCAATAGAAAACCCTCTTTTAAGAACAATAAACAGGTTTCTGATGAACAAAGCATCATTCCGGAGAAATATTCATGTATACCAAAACACTCTTTTGATTTAAGAACAAGAGGAGCTACAGGTGGAATGGAAGGTTATGAAACAAGTAATTATATGACTACCACAGCAAAATGTGTAAATAGTGTTAAAATTAGTGAACCTATGCACAAATCAGTTACTAAAAAGAAGCAAACATTAAAAACCTCTCTTGGAAAAGATGTAAGCTCAAATTCTGGTGTTATAAAGATGAACTATGTCCAGAAAGCTGATTCATGCAATGCTAAAACATCTAAGGACAAAACATCCAACTTCGTTACTACAATTAATAATAAGAAGTTAATGGTACTTCTTAATAGACAAAATTGTCTTGAATCAGTGCAGAAGTCTTCAGGTCATTGCGAATTATCTTCTGAAAAGAAATTGACTAGTCCTATCAATAGAAAACCTCCTTTTAAAAAGAATGAACACGTTTCTGATGAACAAAACATCATTTTTGAGAAACATTCACCTATACCAACCCACTCTTTTAATTTAAGGTCAAGAGGAGCTACAGATGGAATGCCAGGTAATAAAACAAGTAATTTTATGACTACCACAGCAAAATGTGTAAATAGTGTTAAAATTAGTGAACCTATGTACAAATCAGTTTCTAAAAAGAAGCAAAAATTAAAAACCTCTCTTGGAAAAGATGTAAGCTCAAATTCTGGTTTTATAAAAATGAACTATGTCCAGAAAACTGATTCATGCAATGATAGAACATTTGAAGACAAGGAATCTGACTTGTGTATTTCAACTTATAAGGAATTCATGGCTTTTCTTAGTAGACAATGTTGTCTTGAATCAGAGCATAAGTCACTGGGTCATTGTGAATCATTCTCTGAAAAGAAATTGGCTAGTCCTATCAATAGAGAATCTTCTTTTAAGAACAATAAACAGGCTTCTGATGAACAAAACATCATTCTCGAGAAACATTCACATATACCAAAACACTCTTTTAATTTAAGAACAAGAGGAGCTACAGATGGAATGGAAGGTGATGAAACAAGTAATTCTATGGCTACCACAGAAAAATGTGAAGATAATATTAAAATTAGCAAACATATTCATAAATCAGTTACTGAACAAAAGCAAAAATTAAAAACCTCTCTTGGAAAAGATGCAAGCTCAAATTCTGGTTTTGTAAAAATGAATTATATTGAGAAAACTAATTTATACAATGATAGAACATCTGTTGACAATATAAAGAAATCTGAATTCAAAACATCATCTTCATTGGTCCAATCTCAACCAGGAAGAACATCAGTTGAATGTAACAAAATAATTTTAACCATTGAAAACCGATCTGAAGTTGAGTTAGATCCAACTTTGTCTGTCAAAGGGAATAGGAAAAGAGCATATAAAGATCAAGAAAGTAAAGAAGTATGTACTTCTAGTGTAGTCCAGGAGAGTTCATATTTTCAAAAAAGTGAAATAACTCAAATAAATTCGGGTAATTTCACTTTTATATATTTTCCAAGTAATATATATAAAAAATTACGTATTGTAAATGCAGATCCTTCTTAATCGACAATTGAAAAAACAGTTTGATTACCTGGAGCTGTCGTAAGTACTTCTTCAAATCAAGAACAAATATCTACAAATAATATTATTAAATCTGTTTCAAAACTGAAGTTAAAGAAAGCTAATAAAAATAAAGTTAAAACTGATATGGCTTAACACGGAAAAGTAAAATTGGATTCAACGACTTCTAAGATTGAAAAAAAAAGCTTACCCAGCCAAGAAATTGATTCTAATAATAGTATAAATATTGATTTTCAACAGATTTCTGATGATAGGTTAAAATCTACAAAGAACTTTGAATCTCAAATTAAGAAGTGTGCTGAGGAAAAACAACAACAGAAAAACTTAAAAAAAGATCCAAACTCTAACTGCAGTAAGTGAAGATTCAAAGAAAATAAGTAAGAAAAGAGGCTGTGAAATAAAAGCATGATGACAACCGAGAACAGCTTATTATCTGACCAACAACCAACTTCTAACCTCAATATATGCCAAGAAAATGTAGAAGAAAAAAAAGATATAATAAAAAGGTAAGCATCAGTGAAGAATAACTTAATATATGATTCAGAGCAATCTTCTGAAAACAGTGATGAAGTTAGTATCACTACTTCTGAAACTTCATCTATCGATACATTCAGAAATTTAACATCTCAAAGCAGAAAGTTTCCAGAGACTTTTAATGAGTCGCTAATAAAGTGTATAGATATCGTAATTTGATTAGATATAAATTCAAAGAAAATATATAGGGGAAAAAGTAATGATAATAAAAGAAGTTATGAACTGAATAATTTAATATGTGATTCAGAAAAATCTCCTAAAAATAATGGCATGGACAGTTTCACTCTTGTAATTTCTTCAATTCATTCTTCAAAGCATTCACCATCTCAAAGCAAAAGAGTAGCTAAGGAAACTGAAAGGTTACTAATAAATGATGCAACTATTGTAATTACATTGAACATAAAATCTAAGAGAATAGGTGAAAAAAACAATGAAAATAAAAGTATGGCAGAGCCAAGAACAATTTAAAATTTGGTTCAGAGCTAACTTTTAAACATAATGGTAAAAACAATATCAATTCTATTGAAATTTCAATAGTTGATTCATCCAAAACATCTATATACACATATATTATTTCACTTCATCTCATTTCAAATGGAATTTTTGTTTTTTATTACATGAAAAAAGGTTATCCTGAAAAATTTCAAATATGTTTTATGTTTTCTTTTAGCATTCCTTTTCTTTCTCTTCTTTTCTTTTCTTTTTGTAATTTCAATATTATTATTTTCTACTAAATCTATTTTTAATAAGATGTATTGCGCCTTTTTATGTACTCCTTATGATGTATAAAATGTTTTATTTTATGATGAGAGGCAAAATGAAGATTGATAGTATGTTTTTATTTAAGTAAGTTCCTTATGAAAATATCCAAATAAAAAAAGTAAATGAATATTAGCAGCTTTCTCTCGTATCTTTTCCGGTGAATAAGGTATCATGTTCCGTGTAACTTTAGAATTGTTTCCTTTTTGCAAAATTTTAATTTAAAGAAAAGAAAACCTTTCAGCTTTGATGTTTGAAATATATTATTTGTATATACACTGGAATGTTCCATTTTGATAGATAGAGAAACTGATTAAATTATCATTATAGAACATCCATGACTTTGTTGCTTCTGCACCAGAAATTTCTCATCGGAAGGAAGGAATTGTATGGAATTAATAACTATAACTATATTCACTATAAGGAATTGTATTGTATTCTTTTTATGTGCTTTCTATTAGCCACTCACCATACTGTTTTCTTGCTTTGCAAGAGATCCTTCACTGCATTTGGAAATCAGTTTTAAAATTCTAGAAAATTTTGAATGAAGTAGGATTGTTTTAACAATGCTTCTCTTCTTATTGTATTTTAACACTTTTTGTGACATTATTTATTATTAGATCTCAGATTACATTGTTGAAAGTCTTTTTAATCTTAAAACCTTATGCAAATAGAGTACTCTTTTTGTATGAGGTTGGAATTTATTCTATTGTGTATAAAAGTGTCATAGTTTCAAATATATATGTATAATACTTGCTGAAGTTACCCTTGTCATTTTTCTTAATAATTATGCACTCTAATATTTATGATACTAAATAATGTTTCTATTTCTATTGTGCTTTGGATTCAATTCAAGAAATTTCTGACATTTTTTAATGTTGAATAGTGGTAAGTAATAAATTATATTTTGTGAGAAAAGTTAAAGATTAATGTTGGCATTAGATATTCAGTACTTTCATGTTTTAAAATATTGTATATAGATTTTTACTGGGCATATAATTTTTGGATGTAAAATTTGAAAATATATTTCTATTAACATAACTCTGAATATAAATAAATTTCTACTTTTTACATTCAAACATGGTTTTATTGAAAAATAAGATGAAGATGGAGAAGAAGGGGGAAAAACCTCTACATTAAGAACTCGTCAATTTCAGTTTTATGATTGGTATCTGAATTAAGTGGTAACAAAATAAATCAACTGGATGAGAAGATTTTAGATGCTGTGGTTTGTAATTTTCTTAGTAACTGAGTAATTAATAAGAAATTGGAGAATTATATCTCCATTTTTTTCATTAACATTATGGAGATATGATTCTCCATATATAATATATAATTCCCCATTATGTTCATATCAGTTTGAATTAAAGATTTCTTTTCAAATGCTCATAATGCAAAATAATTATGGAAATCAATATTTTATTGTAAAATTGTATTGAAAAAAGCTAGACTTCTGCATCTATTTGAATTAAAATTAAATTTTATAGCTGATTAGTAAAAAAATAATGAGGAAATATACTCTTTGTCATCACAAAGGTAGAAATATTTGGGGACTTTTTTTTTCTTGTTAGGAGGCAAGTTATTTCTTCTGATCATGTATATTTTTTTCTGGTATGCATTGAAATGTGCATCTTAGATGTTGAAATGAATTAAAAAAATTTCTGAAATATATTGAAATTTTTTTTACTACACCATTAAATTCATCTGTTATTTCTAATTATTCTTTTCAATGATTGAAAATTTTCTTCATTTTTGTTGAATATTAATTAGGAATTATAAAGCTAATTTTTCTCTCAACTTTTTCTTCAAAGCATTTTACATTATATATGCTTTTCTTAATGTTGTAATCCTTCTTAATTATTGTCCGTCATTCTTTTTTATTTCATATAATACACATAAAGTATTTCATTTTCTTAAATTCTTTGATTTTTTTCTCTTTACTAGATGTATCTAAAAAGTTTTCTTGAGAAATTTTTGATAACTTCTGCTTTTTTAATCTATTATGTACTTAATATTTTTAATTATGTATATAATAAATTTAAAAAATTATAATGACAGAATTGCCTCTGAATTTTAATAATAGAATTGCCCATGAAATCTATTTTTAATGAGATGGATGCAAAGTAAAATAATGTACCTTTTATGAATTCTCTTGTAAATAAAATGCTAGCATTTATTTTTGGATTAGAGACAAAATGAAGATCAATAGTTTCTTTTTAATTAAATAAATTGCTTGTGTTAATATTCATATAAAGTTGTAAATCAGTATTAGCAGCCTTCTCTTGCACCTTCTTCAGTGAAGTAGGTCTTATTTTCTATGTAACTCTATGTGGGTATATATTTCTTGGTGTAAAAGTTTAAAATATGTTTGTACACTATTAGAATACTTCTGAACAGAAATATTTGTCTACTTTCCACTTTAAAACATATTTCTATTTTAAAAAGCTTTCTTAAGTAATAATTGTAATATTCAACGAGTAAAGATTATTCAGTGTGAAATGATTAGTATTTATTAACATTGTTTTATATTTTAGAATGAATGGTGTTAGAATTAAAGTACTGAAATAGCAAATATACCACATCAAAATTTTTTAAAATTACTATAATTTATTTTATATAATATTCTTTATTGTTAAATATGATATAAATCTCCGTTATGTTCCTAACCAATCACTCTAGTTTATTTTAAAATCTTTGCAAGTACTCATAATGTAAATTTTTATATCAAAATTTCATATCTAAAAGCTACTTGATATTTTGTTATTTTTATTGGACAAAGTTAAATATCTTAATAATAATAAGATAAAATTATGCTGTCTAGTATCTTCACAAAAATAGAGTAATATTTTTGGGAATTTTCCATTTGTTTGTGTGTAATTCATTTCTACTGATCATGAAATTTTTATTCTGCTATGAAGTGAAAGGCTCTACCATAATTGTTGAAATTAATTCTTAATTTTTGATATGGTACTGAATTTTATTCATGGCTTTTTAACTACATCATTTATTACATTTCTTATTTCCAATTATTCTTTATGATGGTTGGAAATTTTCTTCTTCTTCTTCATCATTTTTTTTTGTTTCTTTTTTTTAATGTTTTGTAGGTATTATACGGCTACTTTTTCTCTTTCAATTCATTCTTTTGAAATAAAATTTTAGAGTATTGCTCTAATATATATCAAAATATTTATTTTGTCAAACTACTTAGAACATTTTTTGTTTGTTATTTAATATGCTCTTAATATTTTGTTTTGTAGTTTTAATAATTGAATTTTCAATGGAATATATTTTAATATTGCACCTTTAATGGATTCCCTTTATAATGTACAAAAATGTTCTGGTTTTAATTTGATGATGTGAGACTGAATGCAAGTTGGTCTTTTTTATTTTGTTTCTTTTTTAAGTAAATAAATACTCTATGGAAATCTCCTTATTAAATTGTAAGTAATAAATACAAGTCTTATTATGGCATTTTGTTCTGTGGCTTAATGTCTTTTTTTTCTTTATAAGTTTATTGGAAATTGTTTTCCTTATGGCAAATTTGTCATTTGAAGAAAAATCTCACCTGGTTAGAAAAGGAAAATAAATTGATTGGAGAAGCCCTAGAATGTGCCATTTTTACTGGTGATTTGACACTATGAGGAGCTAATGAAATAGAGAGTGATCATGACAGAACTTCTTGATTTTGATGCTCCTACAACAGATGACTTTTATTGCCTTAAGTTACATGGTGTATCCACTTGGTATATTTGAAATATATTTGACAGTCCTGACTGATCAGTACCATACTATTTGCTGTCTCTGAGGAAAATGTCTTCAGAATATTTTTTAAACAATTTTAAAGTTTCAAGATTTTTTAATGTAGTGAAATTGCTTTCATTCTACTTCTTCTTATTGCATTTTAGAATTTCATAACTTATTATTAAAATTTATATTACAACAGTGGAAGTTTCATTAATCTGTAAAACAATTTCCACATTAAGTTCTCTTTGTACTAGAAAGTTGGTATCAGTCATTTATTCCACTGAGCATCAAAGTATCATAACTTCATATATTTAATAGTCTCTGAAGTGACTCTTGAAATCGCTCACAGCAATTTATTACTTTGATGTTAATCAAATGTATTTCAATATGTTTTTTTTTATTATTATTTCAGTTGGAGCTTTTGAATTTGACCAGAGAAATTTCTAACATATTTTGAATATTTATTGTTGGTAAATAACAAATTAAATTTTGTCAAAGTATGCCAGTAGCTGGCATTAAATGTTCTGTGCTGGTTTTATAATTGCTTTTATTATAATTTTCTTGTGGTGTACACAAAATTTGAAGTAAAGAAACTGAATATACACCAAGGTTCTGTGCTACCCATAGAACCTAAAAATAAAGAAAATTAAAAAAATCTATTAAAAAAAGTGGGAAAATGTCAGGAAATTTGAATATTTTTATAAAAACTGGGTAAATACAAGAAATTTTAAGTTTCTTAGTTGTTTCTTTCTCATCTAAAAATGCAGATCCCTAAAAATAACAAGAATTAAATATTGTAGTTGTTACTTCCAAAATTGACATTATACCTTTCAGGACTGTGTGGAAGACTTCTGCAATTGTGTGAAAGATTAGAATTCATTTTTCTGAAGAGATTGCAACATTCAATTTGTGGACTCGTCACTGTGATATTTATTCACTCACACTTCAGTTTATTTAACAATTAGCCTGTTAGTTAAAAACATTGTTTATACATTCTGGTGTATACTCAATTTTTGGGCTGAATTGAAATCAAATTTTGGTTGTAAATATTAACTAGAGTGCTTCATTTTTGTTTAATTTATGTATCTTGCAATCGTGACACTTTTATTTTAAAAATTTATTCATGTATGTTTCATTGTATTTACCCATTTTGTTGTTTCGTTTTTTTTTTATTATTATTTGTAACTACTGTACAGATTTTACTTGATATGTTTTTTTTTTTTTTCATAATAGAATTTAAATTTTTCTCCATGTATCTAATTTTCATGAGAATTTTTATGTCAAGATAATTCATCTGATGCCCTTGAGATAAATATGTATATCACTTGAAGATTGTGTAGATCACTTGATGTAAGGTTGTGTGCATCTCTCAACAGTACTTTTTTATCTTCTTTTGGGCATTGAATTCAAGGAAATAATATTTTAAAAAACTAATGTATATTCTGCTTCAAATTTCTTACCAGTGATATTATTCGCTCATTTTTGTAGACAGTTATTTATTTGCTCCACTGCTGTTGTAGAATTTCTTGAAGTCCTTAATTTAAGTAAAAAGACTTTTGATACTTGAACATTTCATTCTTTAAAAATTTGATATATATTTTTTCTTTTGTATATGAAATGTGTAGATTATGTTTATATAGTTGTTTAACTTAGGTATCATGGTGCATAGCATCATGAAAAGTGCTTAAATTTGAAAACCATTTTTAAGCCTCTTAAAAGTACTTGATTTTGGGGGGGGGATAAATAAAAGTCCTTAATTTTCTCGATACGTGCAAAGGCTGCATTTTATTCGTTTTGTTGTTCCACAGATTGAATACAATAATTTAAAAGCATAGTCATTTAGGCTTTGTCAGATGTATCAAAAAAGAAAACCAAGAGAAGGGAATAATTCAGACCAGGAATTATGAGTAAAATAGAAGCAGGGATGACAATATGTATTAATGCTCATGAAACTTTTTTGGTCTTCTTTCTTCAACAATGTGTACGAATAAAATTGTTTTACAAATTTAGCATCTAAAGTTAGATACCTATCGAATGTTAAATTAAATCCTTTAGAGAGTTACTTTAGAGTCGCTTTTACATGTATACTTTTGCATACATGTAAAGGCGATAATTTAATCACATAATGACTTAGGTAAATGAAATTTTATATGTGAAGTTAAACCTGCAGTTCTGTGTTAAATTTTGATTAATTAGTCAGTTGAAAGAGAAGGCATTCACAATGCATGTTTGGTTTTCTTCACCGTGCCATGAAGCACACATCTCTCATGTGGGCGTCTGAAAATAAAAACCTGAGCACTTAGGGCATTGACGGTATTGCTCACTGTTCGCGATTTTACGGGTAGAAGGAGGTGATACCTACGCCAGTAAATATACTGGAAAGTTGCGGTGAGACCATTATTGATAGTTAAATTGGTAGAGTGGTCAGTCGGCCGGGAGATCGAGAAAAATCAGCGAAATGTATTATAAAACTTTATTTTTTTTTTATGAATCTGTAATTTTGATCGAACATGATAATGCTCTGATGTTTTTTCATAAGTAAAATGAAACATCGGTGGCAACTAATGAAAATCAAAGTTTTACTGATATTCTAAAACATCACTGAAGAGAAAGATCAACCACCATATCTAATTTATTGTGTGTATATATATATATATATATATAAATGGTTCTCGAAATGCGTTGCTAAGCGCAAAACTAGAGAACGGCTCGACCAATTCGGCTAATTTTTTTTAAATATTTTCGTGAAGACACGAAGATGGTTCTTATGGAGAGAAAAAATGAAAAAATTGTTAGGAAAATAGTTAAAACGACACTTTTCTTACTTTCCCGCCCAAAATCTTCATTTCCTTCCCCCACTCAACTGAGTAAGATAGCGGGAAGTAATAAATTATCATTTGTTTAGAAAGAAATGCGCGAAGTCAGTTGGTTTTCTTCCATAGATAACGGAATGTTTAAAAAAAGAAAGAAAATAGCTGCTTTTATTATTAGTCTGTATGAATATTTAATCTATGCCTGCTCAAAATAAAATTTGGGCAGGGAGGAAAAAAAAAAGAATAACAAAGTGAAAATAGGGTTTGTAGAAACAAAATTAGTGATGAAAAAAAAGATAGAAAAAAAAAAAGAAAAGAAGGATGTGTGTGTTTCAATATTATTTCCTCTGTGCGCGGCATTTTCCAAGCTGTTTTTAAACTTTCGCATCTCTTGAAAACCAATTGTGTCTTTATTGTTTAGTGTGTTTACATTTATGAAAATTTGAATCTCATTATTTTATAAAAATGTAGAATTTTAGACCTTTCTCTCCTCCATTTAAGTAAAATATCAATTCCGGGACAATCATTGCTCGGATAGAAAGAGAAAGATGAATAGCACAATGAACGGAACATCTGTAGAAAATAATACTAAATAATACTCTAAATGAATTATATGATTATCAAAATTTGTTTGGTTTAAAAATATTTTGATGAAAAACCTATTATGAGACACAGCTACATAAAATAGTATATGAAAATTTTTGCGAGAATTAATACTGACGAACCGACTGGTCGCCAAAGGCGGCTAGTATATATATATATATATATATATATATATATATATATATATATATATAT
>JAOUZG010012691.1:7310090-7322671 GCA_026289955.1 Argiope argentata
TATATATATATATATATATATATATATATATATATATATATAATTAGCGAAAATAGTTTTGAGGAACTCAGGGTTCCACTTAGACTAGTTGGGGCCTTTTTTGGAGCTCCCTCTGCTTCACTACTTTAGAAATGAAGAGTATGCATTAAAAAGGGAAACATAAAATAAAATTTATATTCGATTTGGGGGCCCCTCTCATATTGGGACCCGGGGGCACTGCCTCTTTGCGTACTGTTGGAAAAGGCAGCCGAATGAACGCTTAGCTTCTGTTGCTGTTATGATTTTAAATTTTAATGGATCTCTTTTATTTAAAAAAGATATACATAGAGCTAATCCCTCTCCTCTTTTTGCTTTCGAACCTCTCTAATCGATCATATTACGTGTTACGAGAGCGAAAGTATGAATGTTGGGTATTAATATTAAAAAACTGGTTGTAAAATATACATCCCTTATTATAATTTCGAAACAATTTTAATTAAATTTTATAATTATTTTACAATAATTATATTTTTCCTCTTCTGGGGAATATTTTTGTGAATTATGAAGTACTGGACGTTATTGTTATTATTTTCATAAAACGTTTTCTTTTGTGTTCAATTTTAATCATAAAAATGGATTACTAAATTATTCATACGAATGAATGTTAAGGATGATATAAAATGGATAATATTGCTAATATTTTAACATTTAAAAAAATCGTGTTTGCTTAAAATTCTCCAAACATTAAACGAAGTGCTTTATAATTTAAAAATAATATTATGCACGAGGTGTTAATTTGTTTGATACATTATAAGTATTGTAATGACTTGAACCTGGTCAATCAAATGAACAGGTAGTATTTAAACACGAATGTTTTATTTACAGCTTTATACAATAACAAAAAAAAAACACTCCCTCTAGGTTAATATGCTAGAAAATATTTACATCTGGGATCATAGCTCTACGACTATCACAAGGGAAACTTAACCGGCTGTTAGCTTATCCAGCTACTCCAGTAGCTCAAGAGATCTACGGATTACTTCCGGTTGATCTTGAGCTGTTCGGCTCAGCTCAGAGCTCATCTAGGATCAGCTCGACTCCTCGTCGTATCAGCTTTCGTCGTCCAGTCTCAAGCCAGATCAGCTGGTCTCGTTTTTTCTTCCTTCCAAAACCTTCCATTTTAACCTCGGTCAAACTCCGCCTCTCAAGTTCGCATTGGCGCGCTGGAGACGCCGATCATCCTATAATTCTTCAGAAATATTCCCAATGGTCAGCAGTAACCGTGGGAATATTTTCCACTTCTTCACGCCCCCAGCAGTTATCTCAAAATAGAGAAAACTCCCATATGGAGGTTTCGGTACTTCTTTTTTGAAAGGGTCGTAAACGCATGTGTTGTTCATTGTCGGAACTTTATCCCAGTTTGGGTGACCCATAGAAAAAATAGCTACATCTGGTGTTTTGTCACGGGTTCCTTCTTCAAAGAGCCGCAAACATATGTGTGCTCCATTTTCTGACTTCATTCAAGTCCAAAGGGTAATATCAAAGCGGGAGAACACAATGCGCAACAAAGGAAGAATCGTCTCACCGCTGGCCAGAAGTAACAATGTTCGAACACGTATCTATTCAAAAGGAGACAAGTTTTATGACTTCTTTACAGCATACATGCCAGTTGCAATTTTTTCAAAGAAGAGAAGCCTTTTTCTTACATGATAGTATGTATATGAAATTGTTTACCACAAAAATTTACAAATTTCATTCATAAGGGCTTTTTTAAAAAAAATTATACGTCTAAAAGATTTTTCTTTATATTTTGTAAAGAAAAAAAAATGTTAGTGACCAATTTCCCCCTTTTTTTAAAAAATTCTATTTTACGTGTTAAACATTGAGCCAGCGTGAATCTATTTTTCAATTCTTACTATTAGTTCGCACTCTCCCTATACATATCTTGTTTAAATTTTCAATCGTTAATAAAATACTTTTTATTCATCCACTCAAGTTCAAATACATTTTTTTAACTTGAGGTGGATGACGATGTTAATACGGTTTTTCAAGTATTAATTCCTTAATTAAATTTAATTAATTTTTAATACTTTAAATACAGTTTTAGCAATTTGTGATGAAAATTGAATTCCACAGGCAGTAGCTCAATCGGTAAAATGCAAGGATTTCAGTATTTTTCACGTGAAGAATGCAAATTCTGTTCTTGCGAAAATCAATAATTTTTTGATAAATTATTTATATTAATTGTAATTACTTAGTAAAAAGTAACATATGACTGGTTGGCTAAAAGTCGGTCTAGATGGGTATCTGTCTTCTAGAAATTGGTTATTATATTTGCAAAAAAAAGGGGAGTTACATAACAAAGCTTATCTGAAATTCAATGAGCGGAAATGCATTTTTTTCTAAGAATTAAATTTTATTTTGCATTAATTTTAGTTCAAAGAATAGAACAATTTTATAAATAAAGTTAAGAACATATTGTGCAATGATTAAAAAGAATAAAATAAATTGACATCGTTTTGAAGATATTAGATACAACCGAGAAATATCAAGGAAATTTCTTTAAAAAAAATACAGGAAATTCACACAACAGAAATACTAGCTACGCTGATTGAATATGTATCCTTTTTTTTAAATTTTAATTCAAAATGATATAATCATTAAGTATATTATTGATATATTTATTAAGTATTTTTTAATTGTTTCCATTTAATATAAAATTCGAATACACACTATTATGTCTATCCAATTTAAAAGATCGAAAGAAATTTGTGACTACATCATTTTATTAAAGAGTTTAGAGTAAAAATAAAGATGAAAGGCAGCAAAATATCCTACATTTTTTTTACCCATTAATAACAGATTAATTATAAATTGTAACAGCTGTCACGACAGATTAATTATACGCTGTGAAATATATATATAAGAGGAAGAATCCCGATCAATTCACAGGGAGTGCGTGTGTTACAATTTATAATTAATCTGTTCTCTAAAAAAGATGTCCTGTATCTTTAAGTTCTGAGTTGCGCGAAATCTTATTTATCTGACGGAATGTGTTGATTTTCAAATTATAGGCAAATTTTTTTCCAAAACTATATAAGTTCAAAACATTTCCTCGACCTCCACCCCCCCCTACTTTCTGCCTATCAGCTCTTAGCTACAGCTTACTCACCAGAGTTTGGATAAAAGATTTTGATTATATACAGGGGTTTCTTTGAAATTAGAAAACAAGCATGGAGTTAAAATAAGTTTAGTCCTCGTTACTTTTTTGTCATTAATATAGTTTTTGCAGGAGAGGTGTCAAAATATTTCAGTTTCGGTGGCTTATCAAAATATGACACAGGATAGGAAAAGTTTATTTAATATTAGATAACAAAAATGTCACCGATATTTTATTCCTCAAATTTCTAAAAGATTCTATGTCCAGTGACACCTGGCTAATATATATATATATATATATATATATATATATATATTTTATCTTAATTTAGCCATAGTAACTTCATTCTCAAGATATTTCCTTATTTCCTGATCCATTCCACTTTTTCTAGTTAATTAATTCAATAAAAGCTTTGTAAAATTGTTGAATCAGCTAAAAGCCGACTAATTCCCACACTCCGGGTGAAGTGATAAAAATCATCCAGCTAAGCACATCCCATTAAAAGACCCCTATAATTCTTTTACACGAGCTGAACATGTGATTGACATGCTTCAAAGATCCATATTAAAATCTAAAAGTATATATTTGCAGAGATAAAAGTTTCACCAGTGTTTTCTGTGTTGTACTTGTCGCTTCTGCTTGTACTTAATGCCTGCTTCACGTGATGGAATAAAACGAACTTAAATATTCAGAGTGCAATCTATGTCTTCGACCCCCCCCCCCTTCTCTCTCTCACAGTGTGTGTATAGAAATATTATTATTAGTTGTAGAGGGAAGGTGGTATCGAAGACAGATGACACTTTGAATTTTTAAGTTCGTTTTATTCCCTCAAGGGAAGTTGGCATTACGTACAAGCAAAAGCACAGCACAGAATGACACAAAACCGAATGACGAAAAGCTGAAGTGTGAAAAGGGAGGGAAATCATTATCCTTGGTTGTAAATACCGTAAGATTTTGATAGTGAATTATATAATTGAATTGATTTTGATAGTGGACAATTTTCATCCTCTCACTAGGAGCGTGAGAAGCTGTGACTTTTAGTCGATTCAGCAATTTTACACAGCTTCTGTTGAATTAATTAACTAAAACAAGTGGGATGGATCAGAAACTAAGAGAGTATTTTTAGAATGAAGTGAGGATATATATATATATATATATATATATATATATACAAACACACACTGGTGAACAAAATTAAGAGATGGAAGGCATTTTCACACTTTTTTCGGAAAACATCACATAAAACTTGGGCAGTTGGTTGCCAGATAACAGCGCTATGACGCTGGCGTCGGTGAGATGAGTTTAAGTATTTGGGGGGGGGGGCTTCGCTAAGCCGGCAGGAAATATAAAAGTCAGGAGCCAGCTGCTTAACTCATTCCATTCTACAACACAGTAGTGATTTGTATTGTGTTTCTTGAATATTCTGTTGTCTTTTTATTCATTTTTTCGGTGAAATGAGTGAACATCATCGTTTAGACGAAGGTATGAAGTGGAGAATAGTGGGTAGATTTGAGGCAGGGCAGTCCCAATCTCATGTTGCTAGGGAACTGGATGTAACTCTAAGCTTTGTTTCGAATTTGTGGTCAGTTTAAAAATAGTGGGACAAGGTCCAGAAGACCAGGACAAGGTTGTTCGGGAGCAACAACGTCCAATGCAGACCAGTATTTGTTACTTAGAGCCAAGCGCCAGAGGACGTCTACAGCGACACAGCTGTCTAGGAAACTCGCTGCTGCCAGAGGAACATTAGTTTCAAGGAAGACAGTTGCCAGATGGCTCGGTGACAGAGGGTTGTATGTCAGGAATCCCGCCATTTGGATCCCTCTCACTCCTTCCCACAAAAGAGAGCGTGTACAATGGTGCAGACAGCACCAACACTGGACAAAGCTCTAATGAGCTAATTTTTTTCTTTACAGATCAGTGCAGATTAAGTCTACAACCTGATTTTCGGTGAATATTAATATGGAGGGAGCCTGGGACCCGATGCCATCCTAGTAACATCATGGAAAGTAACCATTATGATGGTGGAGGACTGATGGTTTGGGCAGGGATCATTCAAGATACCCGCACACCACTCCGTGTGTTCGACACTAATGATATGAATACTCAGGCGTACAGGCAAGAGATCCTACAAACCTATGTGCGTCTTTTCAGGAGTGCTGTTGGCCCTGAATTCGTTGTTATGAACGACATTGCTCGACCACATAGGGGTGTCCTGACTGAGGAGTATCTGGAAAGCGAAGATATTCATCGAATCGATTGGTGAGCCAAATTTCCTGACCTTAACCCAATTGAACATGCTTGGGATGCTCTTGGAAGAGCTATTGCGATATACCAACCCCCACCCAGAACCACTTTGGAGTCAAAAACTGCTCTGGTGGAAGAGTGCGAGGGTCTTCTACAAGCACTCTTTAACTCTCTTATTAGCAGGATGCATACTCGTTGTGACTGCTGTTTATCTGTCAGAGGTGACCACACACCACACGAGAGGCGACCACATACCATACAAGCCTCACTTTCATTGTCATCTTTCATTATGAAGTTCAGTCCACGTTGGACTGTTGGTAATAACTCTTGCCAATGAATGGCACATTAATTTTTGCTTTGCACACATTATTGTCCTACTATAAGTTATATCCATACCAAATTTCATTTATTTTTATCCAGTATTTCCCGCGATATTTGGGAAAATACCTTTCATCTCTTAATTTGGTCCACCAGTGTATATATCTGTTAATTCAATGCATAAATAAAAATTATTATCGTGTCTAAATTATTATTTTATTACATCCCTTTTTAATCTTTGTAAATTTTTAAATCCTTTAATTCACTTGAAAAATCTCTGAAATTTTTAATAACGATTATTGAGAACAAAAATTCGCTAATTAGAAATACAGTTTCTATCGAATTTCAGAGCTTTTTTCCCTCAATCTTAATTTTTCCTACTATCACCAGAGGCTGGGCCGAAATTTTCAGATGAGACAAATAACATATCTATCCTCGAAAGAACACACACTAATTAATATCATATTCAAATAAAAATAATTAAAAATTAAATAACTAATTAAATTATGATAAATAATTATTTGTAGTAATTAATTGCTTTTATAGTGTTGGGGTGGTGAGAATCGCACACCGAACGATAACGACAGAAAATAACGAATTAACTAGACTTCCCAGTCTAGCTGTTCCCCCACTATCTGCATTTTTAAAGTAATTGGGAAAATTTAAAAATCCAATCCCTCGGATAGTATTCAGTACTGAAATTAATTAACATTGGAACCGATTTCGGCAGTGATTATTTCTTATGAAATTTAATCACTTAGATACGTTATTATTAGTCTCCTGCCCTCAAACACCATTCATTTTCAAGAGAAATGTCAGAAATTCCTTTACCATATGTTCACTGCAGCGAAAAACCTTACCGGAATTTCTCAATCCTAATCATTAAAAAAATTGTCTTAATGACCAATTTCTCCAATTTTTATTTCCTGAGAAAGCTCATTCCTCCTGGATACGTCATCAAGGATCATCTATCCCTGTACCTTCATTTTCGAGCGATACTATAACTTAAAACTTAGAAGGAGGCCCCAGCATCAATAACTGGACAGATTTCAACAATAAATTTTGTCGCTTGGAAAACATAGCCAAACAATCAAAATGATTTAACATTACTATGCATTTATAATTTTAACAGCATTTCGTTTTATTTTAAAAGCATGTATTTAGTCAAAATTGGTCACCACGACTATATTAATACCATTAATGTGATCGTTGAAGGTGGCTAGTATTAATAGGATTAACTCTGTCTTGTCAAACAACATGAATGAACTACATCTTACCTCAACAAAAGCCTAGTAAAAGTAACAATAATATTAGTAAAGTTATGCAATAATGATAGAGCATTCTGATTTATTATAAATACTTCAAAGCTGCGAAATTGTGAAGTCAGTGTTGAAAGTTTGCAAAATCGATGGGGCAATTGAGACTGAGAGAATTGAGAATCATAATCACGAGCTTGGATATATTACCATAATCAAAATTCTACCAAACACCATCCAAATTAGATGATAATACAGATAATCTTACGAAACTGTCTTTAGAAGGAAACCAAAAGAACGAGATTTAAATAAAAATGTTTCGGAAATAAAATCTCTAGGTATTATCAGATTTTGTGCAATTCTTAAAAGAATTAAAATATCACATTTTAGAATAAGAAAGTTTTGGCAGAAGTAAAAACTCAAATCGTTTCTGTTTTCATTATATACCTTCATCAGGAATTAGGATGCCAGACCAATTCTTCTGGTTCTGAAAAAGGTGAAAAGCAATTAAAACATTCCACAGTTTTAATAACACTGCATACTTCTCTCTTTTTCCTTAACCCTTTATAGAGTCTTATAGATTCATTTGTAGGCTTATTTCCCGATTATTTAGGCTTAGGATTTTAGGTTAATACCAGATCAGAAAACCAATAAGAAAAACCTGAATAGACCAATCAGAAAAATCTGAAGGGATAATTTTGGGACAGCACCAAAATTTTGCTCTTAGGAAAAATCGTAGGGATTTTCTAATGTTTAGGGAAAACGCAGCTTTTTCCGTCCGCTTGATTTCTCCGTCAGATTCATGAGCTGTATTGCTAATATTGTATATTCAAAATGTGTATTTGGAATTCTGAAATGTAGAAGTCTTTGATTTTTAGGACGGTTTTATTTAATTAAACATAACGGCTGATTATGATGCTCTTTTATATGAAAGTTTATGACATTATTTATATGAAAAATGTGATACTGAAAAAAAGTCTGGCCCAAGTAAATACTTTCTCACTCGCGTCTACCAATTCATTGGTTTATTTTTTCTTATTTAATTAAATACCTAAATTAATTTGAAATTAGCTCAGCTTACTTACAAACAGATCTTAGAATACCAAATACAACGCCATGTTATTTGTTTAGGTGGAGTTTTTGTAACAACTGACAAATATATTTTGTTTTATACTATAAATAAGTATCTATTGAAAAATTTTCTATTTAGTAAAGAAAAATATGATTTGATTAATGTTCTGTTATATATATGTCAGTACCAGTATGATTTTAAAGTAATATTTTAAATACATATAACTGGGTATTTGATTCTATTAAATAAAAAGATCTGCCAATGTAATTATGAAGAAATATATATATATATATGAGTTTTAATCTCATCAATAAAAAAAAATTTGTATTTTAAAATACACAAATCTCAGCTGCATGATTCAAATTTGTTAGATTCCATTAATTTTTTAAATTTATTCATATTAATATTTTGCAAAAAAGCAATAAAAATATTAAACATTTTTGAATACATGCATATTTAGCCTTGATATCTCTATCTTTGAAACATTTCAGGCTTTATTTGACTGCTACATTATAAATTTATTGTTAAATCAGTTATTACCAACTGATACTTATGATACAGTTAATTGTTGATCCTGCAATAAGAATATATATTAGTTCAAATATAATTTGATGGTCTATTTTGCTTTGATTTGAAATTGGTTTTTCTAAATTAATTAATTAAAATAAGAAAACAGGATTAAGAATTAAGTAAAATAAGAAAACAGGATTAAGAATTAATTAAAATAAGAAAACAGGATTAAGAATTAATTAAAATAAGAAATGAATAAATTAAATAAGAAATTTAATAAATGAGAACAAAGGTTAATAATTACTATATAATCAAAATTTGTATATGATTTAATTATTGGAAATATATATAACTGCTTATTGGAAAATGCTTTTGAAAATCTTAAATGTACCTATATTAAAAGAAATAGGAATCTAACAGTTTGAAATAGCATTTAGTATTCATGTCCAAAAAATTGTATCTTTTTTTCGATATTTTACTAAACTTTTAATTTATTTATCATAATGTATATATATACATATAAGATGAAAGTTTATCATTTGAAATGTAAATTTTTAAGAATAAAAATGAATTTTTTATTTGCTGACAAAATTTATAAATCATAGGATCTTAAGGTAAAGTTTTAGAATCCTAAAATATTAAAATATAAGAATGTGATTGTTTAAAAAATGCAAGTGCATCTAAATCTAATTTAAAATAGTATGTCAGTAGAAGAAAATATAAATGCCAAAAATTGTGATTTTGTTCATCAGAATTAAGTGTAAAAATACAGCCAATAAAAAATTTCCATTAAAATTAAAACTTAATTATCAGCTTTATTATTTAATAAGCTGACTTTGCTGGTATGACTGGTTTTTCCAGACATATTGGTAGCATTTAATTTCAACTATGCCCCAAATTTGAAACTATCTTTCAAATGATCTGGTCTATAGAGAGGTAATACAAATACATTCATCTTTATTATTATTATTATTATAGTAAAGATTAACCTTTAAAAAATGGATCAAAAGTGATTTATTTTGTGCACCTTTTCTGACAGTAAAATAATTTGTCTAATTTAAAATATTATGTAATTGTACATATATTAAAGGAAAAAAAATTACTTGAAATCAAACGATTATTAATTGCCTAACATAAAAGAACCAATGAAAACATGAATTTTTATATTAGAGGCTGGTTTTCTTATTTAAAAATCTAAACAATACCTTATTTAAAGATTTATATCAGCATGAGTTTTTCTGCCTGAAGTGTAGAAGTAAGATTTCAAAAAAGAATGGCAAAAAAAAAAAACATTAATTCTCTTCAAATTATGTTAATCATTTCAAATAGGTTAAAAATATATAAACGAAACCTGAAAAATTAGTGTTTTTTTAAGTATTTAATTGTTCAACGTCTATTGTTTGCAAGTTTAAATCTGTGATAGTAATAATCTTTAGATTCAAAATTTGGAGTTTGATGGCTTAAAAAAGTGAAAGAAGTTATAAATAAAAATGAAAGCTATAACCGAAGAAGGACGAGTTCAGAGCATTTTTCATGAGTTTACTCAATCAAAACTCTATTCTCTAGTTGTCACTTAATAGAATATACTAATTTATTTTACATTGAATAATGAAAAAAAAAATCTCTTTGGGATTTTAAATTTGAAGTTCTATCAAAATGCTATATTATATCCTTTATTGAGGACAATAAGTGATACTAGAAACAGTATCCTTTATTGAAAAGATCCATTTCTTTTATTATTTGCTTCTCTGTACAATGTCATTAAATGTACAATGTCATCTAACTCGTATGACATGAAATAAGAAAGGTAAAATATTATGAGAAAATTTCTACTTACATTCTAACAAACAACAGAAATATGATTTAATTTCAGAAAATATATCCTCATAAACACATCTATTGAAAATTGCCCTGTAAACATATTTATATTTGCAATATAAAATTTTAATAAATTCACTAAGAAATAATGCTCGTATATACTCATTTACTTTACACTTTTTTCAACACTCAGGATGAGAAAACCTACTAAAAATACAGAACATTAAAAATAACAATTTTTGTGAACAATAATGGTAGTAATAATGATGAGAATAAATTTAATTGCATTGTATGCATGCAACACTTTTGGGAGAGAATTTGAAGAAGTATGCAAGAACATATTTATCATACAAGTTTGTGAATCCCATCACTGAGGGATTTTGGAGGGGGAAAAATGTGAACAAATTATTTATTTTTAAATTATTACATTTGTTGTCTTTCAGTGCCACAGTAAATATGTTTATGGTCCAATAACCATTGCAGTCTATAATAAAATTGTAAATAAAATGTTTTATTGAAATTTTTAAAATTCCAAGTTATCTTCTTAACAGATCAATTTCAATAGAAATAGCAAGGTATCAAAAATATACAGGGGAGGGGGAAACATTTTAAGGCTGAGAGTTGCATATCAAATATATTTGATGATTTAAAATCCTTGAAAATATAGTTTTATTGCATTTCTCTTAAGTTTTCTCCATTAATATATGATGCATATTTTTCAGAGAGGTTTGAAAATTGAAATATAAAGTTATTTCCCTGTTTTAAAGATCTTGTAGATATGAGCAATTATTTTTACTTGACATGAAATAAATCCTTTCAAATCCATAATTAATAATATTTACCTAGCATCATTTTGAATTTAATATCTATTGACAACTTATTTTCTGAAATAGAAATAAGGGTAGCTAAAGATGCCTCATACAAGAATTGTCTTTCTTTTTATTTGATATTTTTGAAATAGACCAAAATTTTCTAAAAGAAAAACTTTTTTTTCTCCCATATAAACATTGTTTAATTTGGTAGGTTTGCATGAGTTTGATGTCTTTGATATAAAAAATTAGAATTTATGAGAAAGTTACACTTTAATATTCTATTGGAGCAAGATTTTGTGTAAATATTTGAAATAAATTATTTAATCTACGGTCAAGAGCCCTTTTAATTAAATAAATGACTATTTGTAGATATCTACAATTTAATGCCAGCTAATTGATACTGATAATCTGATGTCAACGAGTTACATATTTTGTTTTTCACTGTGCACAAGTTAAGATTTTGTAATGTTGACACCAAAGAAATATTTAAAGCAGATTGTAAGTGAAATTAGTGATGCTAAATATCATGTGAGTATATATATTGTTTATAAAGTATTAATAAATTTAATGCTGAAGTTATGAAAGTATTAACAACAGAATTGTGTTAAAGTTCTTTTATTATGCAAAATAAAATTTCCTTTGTATAAAATCTACAATGGATTCAAATCTCAGAAAAATAACTTTTGTGACTTAATAACTTAAGTGCAGGGATGCACAACCTTTACAGAATAAGGGGCCAAAGTATGAAAAAGGATCCGTGTCGAGGTCCAAAGTTGCATATGAATGCTAAAACATGGCTTTAAAACTAATTATAAAAATATATGAATGCATATGAGTAATACTTCGATCTCATAAATGATATATATATATATATATATATATATATAAATATATATATATATAAAGTGTATACATTTCAGTTTCATAATTCTAGAGGGTTTTATTAATCACTATTGAAATGGCACTTAAATTATTAAATTGCATATGAAACAAGTTTGAGAATTTTAAGTCCCTGTGTGCGCAGCTTTATTGATTGATCTCAATTTTCTCCATTATAACAGTACTGGTACTTCAGCATATGTAATAGATTAATTTGATTCTTTTCAGTTTTTAAGTAAAATTCGGCTAAACTGAAAGGCTAAAACTTTAGAAGTATCTCACAGACAGATTTATGAAATTACTTCCATGTTTAGAAATACATATGAGCAATTATTTTTGCTTATGACATGAAATATGTTTTATGTCTGATCCAGAATTATTAACATTCGCCTTGTATCATTTTGAAATTAATCAATGTAGTCTAAAGATATTCCTTGAGATAAGGATGATGATAATAAGTTCGCACATGCAAGCAAGGCAGCATTGATATTACTTTGTCTTTAGTTTGTTTTTTTAATGACATTTTTGAAATA
>JAOUZG010012691.1:7332671-7371900 GCA_026289955.1 Argiope argentata
AAATCTCAATCATAATTTGTAGTTAAAACAGAACGTGACGAACAAATAGGCTTAACAATAACAAATTCAATCATACTTTAAGTGTGTATTGAGGATAATAAAAGAAGTACACTTACCTTCAATAATTTGTATCCAAAACTTGCTTTTGCACATCATTAATTTCAATATCACACCATCTTGGATGAAGAAATAAGTATAATAATGAGGAGAAAAAATCGTTTATATACGCCAGTCCATGTTTTCGACGCTTAGAAAACATGCTGACTGATTATAGTAAACTGGCTTCTCGATCGCCCTTTCGTGATGACTCATGCAGGAGCGGGAAACAGAGCCAGCAGGCCTTATCTCTCGGAGGTCACGATAGAACGCGTTAAAAACGACTCTGAGCATTGTTGACTATCTATCAAGTCGGTAAATTCCTAAATGAGGAAAAGAAAAAAAAAGGCTTAAAATCAGATTTAATTATCAAATCAGTTTTTTTATTAACCAAACTCAACATTAAAAAAATTTAATTAAAATGATTATTTACTTTATAAATCAAAAACAAATTTCTTTACAACATTAATTTTCATTTAATCTTGGTAATAAGTGGATGAATATTCAAATTAAATTTTGTATGAAAAAATACATAGTTGCATTTATTTTTTTCTGGTTAACTTTGTAAAAATTTTCATTAAATTAAAATTATGTAACTACTTGTTTTTTCTTATCTCATTTGTTTGCTTAATATATATAAGAAAATCATGTTACACACAAGTGCAAGTATTTTTATACAACAAATTGAAAAATAAACTCATTACAAATAATTATTGAAATATCCACATCACTATTACTGTTGTTTTTAACACAGTTAATTTTGACAGTACTTTCATTTTCAATCTAAACAGCTCATTTTGATTTGTTAAATCCTTTGTCAACAATGTCGCACTGTTATTATATGTGAACCGTTTACAAAATATTTTGATATGTATTCTGCTTAGAAAAATTTAGTAAAAATTAAATTTTATGAGATGATTCTATTTATATGCTTTATTGAAATTTTCTAAAAACAATATGCTCTTGTAAATTTATTTTTAATAAAGCTGGATAACAAACATATTTGGATTTGGATTTATAAAGTTCAGATATAAATAGTTCTCATATAATCTAAATTTTCATAGTATTTCTATGGAATCAGGCCGTGATCATTTGTTGTCTCCGAGAACATAATAATTAGGATCAGAATTTGATCCAAAATTTTAAATATTTAAAGATATGCTTCAAAGTTTTTCAAAAAATGGCTTATTATTATGAAATTTAACAAATAGATATTTTATATACATATTGTGATTGGATATTCCTATTTTAAAAGGAAATAATATATTTTCATAGAGCTTAGTTACAAAGTAAACATGCATGAGAAAAAATTTTCAATGACAGAAAAAATTCCCTATAATGTTGAATAATAGCAATTTAAATTACAAATCAGAAAATAAATATTGCAAGCAATTCATGAAGTAACAAGATTTGAAATATAATTCCTTTATTTATGCAAAGTCATATGAAATAAAATATCTTCATTTGAAAGAAATAAATGAAAATAATATTGGAAAACTAATCATTGTTTTGAAAAGTTTTAATTTTAGCGTGAGTGTGTGAGTGAAAGAGAGGGAGAATAATATGTAAATTATTTTGCCTTAAATACTAAAAATTGAGCAGAGAAATTTATTTTCTTGATAGTTATAGAAATATTTGAAACAATTACAATATATCCCATTTCGTGTTTAGGAAATGAGATATATTGTAATGCTATGGATCATAATTCATTGCTTAGTTATAACGGACTACATTTTTATTCCATTTAATAAAAAAAAAAAAACATTCAACTGAGTCAAATGAAAAATAGGTCTTATATAGAAATTTTTATATTGGTATTAGAAAAGTTAATTTTCATTGAATAAAAACTAATTTTGATTTTTTCCCCTTCTTTTTTAAGTTTGCTTAGTGCATTACTTTCACAAAGATCTGGTTGTTTACCATTCATGAGCTATACAAGTATTTGATACAAAGATGTCGACTCTAAAATAACCATACTTAATATCACTTATTCAAATTTATCAGAACTACATATTTTCAAGTTATCAACTGTTTACTCATTAAAATAAATTTTAGCATTTTACCAAAGTTTAAGATATGACATTCTAATAAACTCTTTTCTCTTGCATAGAAAAATTCAGCAATATTATACTATTTAAATTGGCATACAATAATTTACTTTGTTTAAATAGATATTGGTTTTTATAAAAATGCTCCCACTTTCCTTCACAGTTTTGATTTATTTTAAACTATTCCTTTTACAATTGAAAATTCTTATTTAGATATTCTAATATGCACTGATCATAAATTAGTTAATAATTTAAGTCAATAAAATGCGGGTTTTTTTCAGAAATTAAATAATCAAATAAAATTTTAATTTCATGAGGAAACCATTGATGTTAATATAAAAACTAAATGCTTCGAAAATTTACAGCCGACTTGATAAATAAATCGTCAGAGAAACAGTCCCCAAAAAAGCCGAGTTTATATAATACAAGCATTTCTATGGGATTGTCATTAGAACTTAGTGCAATTAATTCCTTGTAAGCCGAAATTTGATTTCTTATAAATGGAATCGATAAACGAGAATGATTGCAAATGTATAATAATACTAACATTAATTATGTGGTATATTTGGACCAATGAAAATCTACTACCGCGACGAAACTGTAGGAAAAGTTGGCTACACGAGCGCCATCTGATGGCTTGATGCTTGATCGTAAAATTAACATTGGCGAATAGCAATGATAATCGGTTAATAATTTGCCATGGATCAATGATTGAACGAACCGTTGTTTAGCAATCGGTTTAGTGATATAGCCGTTAGTGTACCTAAACACCACTTTTATGAATACAGCAGTAGCCGATCCGAAGTTAAGAGGGTGGCAACATCCCCAATAGGCAGGCACCAAGACTCACATCAATGAACTGGAAAATCTATGAAATATTGTTAAAAATAACTGGTTTACCACCCATGATTTATCAGGCATTTTTTACTACTAAAAATAATAAAGAAATAATAATAGATATAATATGACCATATTTGTATAATAAATTTACTGAATTAATAGAGTTCACATACAATTAATTATACTTGAGGATTTACCAACAATATTTAGAATGCTATACCTTACGGAAAGAAGTCAAAGAAAGGTAAGACCCCCTATGCGGTAGTATTAACCCTCTTAGATGCTAGTAATAAAATGTACCACACAAACTACAACCATCAATTAAGCCTCCTTTTTTTTTTATCACAGAATGATAGTTCTGCGCTTTGTTTGAGAGTGAGTTGATCTGACAGAGTAATAGATTAATTGTAAGGATGAGGAGAAAATAAGATAATTAGAGTGGTTGATACTGTAGTGATATATTTGTTTTCAGATAAAAGTGATTAATAAAATATCTTGCTTTATAGAACAATTTCCAGTTGAAATATTTTAAAATAGTAAAATTAACGGTTCAGACATTACGCTACAATTCAGCATTGAAATGGCTTCACCTGAGTGCCGTTCTCTCCTAGATGATCCTACCCGTGAAAAAAAAATTTAGCGACGGATTTGCCGATGCCATAGGGATAACTATTGTGATTGAGACGCTAGTGCAAAATACAAGCATCGATTTAAGCTGCTTTTTCAAAACCACCCCTTTGATCAAGCACAACGCACGACTAAATTACTATTAATTAATTTTTTTTTTCAAAATCATAAATCGACCAGTTTTGAAGTTGTATCGATGGAAACATTCGTCAGACAATAAGTGCTTTTAAATTGTAATTTCAAGATTCATTAATATAAATATTAGAAAAATCAGAATCCTGTAAAAACAGCAAATAAAGTGGGAAAATAAGTAAATACCGCCAGAAAATAATAATCTGAATTTCTCTTTTTTCTCAAACAGTATTTCATAACAATCGTTTAAACTCTACATATTTCTCTCAAAGAGGCAGTATCACATATTAATAGAACATCGTTTCGAATTTCTTTAAATATAGTGGTAAATTATCTGCAGATAAAAGTTTTTAATAAAGTAACTTGTTTTACAGAAAATATTTTTAAATAGTGAAATCAAAGTTTTGGATGTTTCCCTCATTTTATTAAAAAAGAATGAATTCTATAATTGATTTGTATGGTTATACAAGCAGAATATTAGTCACGGTATCGCTCACGCTATCTTGATAGAACATCTGAAGTAACAGAAAATCTGTGTGCATTGGGTTCACCACAATCTGACGAAGGAGCAGAAGTTGAACCGAATGTCGATATCACTGCAGCACCAGGAACGGTATCACTTTGGAGATTTTTCTTCCCTTTCTCGAATTGCCTCAGGAGATAAAACATGGTGTCATCATTTTGAACAGGAGAGCAAGTATCGGAGCCAACAATAGAAGCACATGGATTTACTCCCACTGAAGAAAATCCAATGCCGTGCAAGCCATGATGATCTTTTTCTTTGACTGCAAGGTGTAACTGCGCATTGATTTTCTGGAACACAGCGCCACAATAAATACAGAGGGGTATGTGGAAAATTTGCACAAACTGAAGTGCGCCATCAAGTCCAAACGCCCAGGAAGGTTGAAGAAGGGTACCATTCTGTTACATGATAACACTCGCACACAAATTGCTGATGATGTTGCTTCAGAAGTTCTTAAACAGCTACGCTTCAGAAGTTCTTAAACATCCCCTATATAGTCCAGATCTCTCCCCATGATAAAACCATAATTTTTAGAGCCCTGAATAAAGACACGTGACCGTTAATTTGCTTCGAAAGCAGAGGTGCAAGCCTGGGTACAATTATTATTCATCAAGCTACCTCAAACATTTTTGCATGACGGCATTGACCGTCTTGCCGGAAAGTCGGATAAATGTGTTAACAGTTATGGCCATCACTTTTGAAATAATAAATAGTTTACTTACTTTCTTTTCCCACCTGTCTCGTTTTCATTTGACTGCCCTTTATACTTATTTACTCTGCCCCTTTACGTCCAGTACTAACATATGCATGTCCAGTTTGGGGATATGTTGCCAAGACAAAAGTAAAAATAATTGAACTTCAACAAAGTAATCTATTCTGAAATATACGCTAAATGAGATGGTTCATGCCTAATACAAATATGTACAAATCCCGAGACACCCCCGTAAAAAAATTCATTAAAACACTTACTACAAAATTCTTTAAAAATATGGCGAAAAATAATATCGATGCATTACTAAAATTTCTCAAATATATCCCTAATCACAAGACCAAAAGTTTCCGAAATATTCTTCTATAAACCCAATCCGTACTTTTCATTAATTATTTATTATTCTTTAATTAATTGATCTAAATTAACTTAATAGTCCCAAATTTCTTTGCGCAAATAGAGCCAAAACAAAGTCCAACGGTAGAATGCCCCCTCTTTTTACACTCACTTCCAAAAGTTACGCACGGAGAAGAAAATATTAATTTCCGGAAGCCAATCAGAATTGAAGAGGATGCAATTCGCTGCAGAGGTAGACAGAAGTATACAGATATGTTAAATAACAGCCAAAAGCATTTCATGCGAAGAAATATGCAAAAAGGGCTGTCTTATAAGAAGACAGTTTTATGAAGGGTTACAGAAGTTGATTGTAAAAGCTGATATAAGGTATTTAAAACTTCCGTAAAATTTGTTTTCAAGACATACGTGTTTCTATGACTTCCAGAAGACGGATGGACGATGAGCCCTGGCGTGCTGTGGGGCGCATTGAAGCAGGACATTCAATCACAGATGTTTCTCTTTCCTTCAGCGTTCATCATTCTGTAATTTCACGTTTATGGACACAATTCCAAACCATACAGATAGGTGTCTGAAGGCCCGTAGTCAGTCTCTCAAGAGTTACAACCCCGCGGAAGATCGATACATTGCTATTGTAGCCAAGCGGAATCGCAGTACGACTTCCACACATGTGGCATCTATGGTTACAGCGTCCATTGGTAAGGCGATATCTGCAGCTACTGTACCCCGAAGATTACTTATGAGGACTGTACGCCCTGATACCTCGAGTTTGTGTTCCTCTATCCGTCCAATCAAGAGGGGCACGATTAAAGTGGTGCCGGGAACATTTCAATTGGACTGTGTCAGATTGGGGCATTGTTATGTTTACTGATGAGTCAAGATTTGCCCTGCAGCGAAATAACAAACGTATAAGAATATGGTATGAATACGGAACACGCAATCAGCCAAAAAAACATCACATACTCTGAGGCAGGAGCATTATGGTGAGGGCAGGGATTTCATTAGGACATCGCACTGATCTGCACATATTTAAATGGGGTTCTGTGGCGGCTGGCCGGTATCGAGATGAAGTCCTAGAACCCATTGTGAGATTTTATGATGCAGTAGTTGGCCCTACTTTTTGTTTTACTGGACGATAACGCACGTCTCCATAGAGCTCACATCTCGATGACTACCTGGAGAGTGAAGAGATTGCACGTATGGAGTGGCCAGCGTATTCGCCCGACCTAAATCTCATTGAAAAGGGGATGTTTTCGGCCGGGCTGTATCTTCACGTTTCCCACCACCAGCCACTCTTATTGAGCAGGAAACTGCTCTACAAGAAGAATGGCGATTGCTTAAATCTGCGGTGATTGACCACTTAACTGAAAGCATGGTCACAAGGTATAAACTTTGTGTACAGATGAAGGGGATATTAATGTCCTTTTTTTCCCTTTTATGCTGTTTATTTTCACTTTATTCATAATTCTGTTTAAGTCTCCGGTATGTCATTATATGATAACTTACAAAAATTTTATACTGTTTTCATTTCTGTCTAAAATTATTGATTTTGTTTTAAGCATAAATATATATACTAATTTTCTGCCGAATTTTGTGACAATCAAAGCAGTATTTGTGGATTTTTTTTTGCATTTCCCCATTTCGTGCTTAACTTTTGGTAGTGAGTGTATATCAGTCAGCAGCCATTACAAATGAGCCCTGATATTCACCATTTCAACCTCCTAATTCCTCGTGGACAAGACTAGAATCAATTCTGCCAAGTCTCAGATCAAACTCAGCTGACGACGAAAATGACCAAGGCAACGGACCGACCGTTAAGGCCTCTGTAGTTTATCATTACCGGGGCTAGACACCCCGACAAACCAATTCACATGCAATAATTTTAGCACTTTTATTTCCCTGAGGAAATGTAGTTTCGAAAATAGAAAACAATGATATGAAAAGTAATCAAAATACTGGTTAAGGAAGACGAAAGGAAAAGTTTACATTCTGGTAAATCAATTAAAAATAACATTAGTAATCATTCTTTAAAATATTCGTTTTTCAGCAGGAATTTTCGGTTTCCACAAGAAATTACTATAAAAAAAGAAATTAGTCGGGAAGCATTTTGAATTTTTTTTTCTCATAGCGGACTACAACCAGTATTATAATAACGAGGGCACTACTGTCTGTCCACGAGAAGATCTCTTGCCGACAATCGTATATGTTCACGGCGGGTGTTATAGAAACAGGTTACCGCAAGAAGAGTCCATTTCGCGGAGGTAGAAATTCGTTCAAGTTTCTGACTTTGGCACGTTTAGCGCCAAATTGGCGGTATTTGATATATTACATTTAATTTTCGAAAGCAAACTCAAAAAATAATCACTCTATTTTTATTTTCAAGTAAAGCAATGAGGTCAAGTTCCAGATTTGTTTGTTTACCTTTATGTGCGGAAGGGTAATTTTGAATAGGGGGAGGGAGTCCTTTGCTCTAAATCTGGTGAGTTGAGCTACTTTATTTACTTTAAAGTTACAATCTATTTCAAACGCTTCTTTGATAGTTTGGATATTCATGTTGTTAGGGAGGCCTTTAATTACAACTTTAATAGGGGGATTTGATCTGGGGGTGATTATGAAATAGTCTAAGTTATTTTGGTTCAGGAATTTGGTGAGTTTTCTGTGCTCTTCATCGTTTTTAACATAGAGTTTAATATATGGGCCTCCGATTTTATTCTCTATAGGGAAGCAGTTTTCGTTTATTAGTTTAAGTTCTTCCAGAAATCTTTCAGTGCAATTTAATATAATTGGAGGTGGTATCTTTGCTCTTATGATGTTCTCCCCGGTATGTTCGTCTAAATCTATATTTTCTAAATTTTGGTATAAATTGTCACTAAGGGTTGATTCTTTATCTTTATCGTATGTTTGCATGCTTATTTTAGAGGTTTGTCTTTTAGGGAGGAGTTTAAATTTATTATCAGTTAAGTTATTATTTTTAGTGACCAACCGATTAGTTTATTATCCTCACTTAGCAAAGGTGTAGAAAGAATCATACTAAATAGGCTAGAAATAGTGACAGAAGGAAAACTAATTCGGACTCAGAAAGGGACCGTCAACCGTCCAGCAACGCACTAGAGGCACTGAATTAATCAGAGAAGGATTCACAAACTCAGAAGAAACGGCTGTAGTGTTCCTCGATATGGCTAAAGCGTTTAATCGGTTCTGGATTGATGGATTAATCTACAAAATGACAAAACTAAAAATTCCGGACAAACTGATAACTCTAATAGCGTCCTACGTAAGAGATAGAAGGCTCCAAGTCAGAGTAAGAAAAAAGATATCTACACCAAAAGCAACAGAGGCAAGAGTGGTGCAGGAATCCGAATTAGGGCCCCTGTGCTTCAACCTTTATAACATCGACATCCATCAATATCCTGACACACGCCATTGTCTATTTGCCGATGACACTGCAATATTAATCACCAACACAAATAGATCCATAATTATGAGAAACATGAATGATCAACTGATACAGCTGGAAAAATTATTAGTTAGGTGGAAAATAAAAAATAAACATAGACAATTGTTAAGCAGGTTTTTTTTCACTAGGAAAAGAAGCCCCCCCCCCCACTCCCAAAGCTAGTCAGACGCCCAATCAAGTGGGAAAACCAGAGAAAATATCTCGGAATGATATTAGATAAAAACTTAAAGTTTAAACCACATATAGAAAATTTAAGAGAAAAATTTGAAAAAGCAAAAGGTGCATTGAATCCTTTCCTGGGTCGGAACTCCAAACTCGCGATGAGAATTAAACTCTTGCTCTATAAGGCCCTACTGCGTCCACTAATAAGTTACGCCACCCCAGTATGGGGAGCAGCTGCAAAAACAAGCGTTAAAAAATTAGAATCACTTCAAAACATAACAGCACGTAAAATAGCAAATATGCCCTGGTATTTAAGAAATAAAAACATATTAAATGACTTAAGACTATCCACAATAGAAGAACTATTCCAAAAACTTTCAACTAACTACTACCTAAAACTAGAAAATAATGGAAATGATGCAATCAGAGAAATCCCCATATATGATCTAAAAAGCAACCGCAACCGCAGAAGACCCAGAACCCTCTTAAACAACTGATGGCCCTCAACCGCAACTCACCAGTCTGACAACAATTTGCCTTTGACCAATGCAACCTCAGGAAATAGCATATGCTTAGTGATTTAAAATAAAACTGAACTCAATAGAAACAAAAGTATACAAAAATAAATGACAAGCTAAAAATAAAGTAAAAGAATGCTTTAGCTTAAATATGTTATTTTGTCCACTTAGTTAATTCAAAATTAATGTTATTGAAAAGTATTTTTTTCTCTTTTTTTTTCTTCTCTCTTATCTAACTTATTTAATTCTTAACTTACTTAATTAGTTTTTATTTTAATCCCACCCAAGCCAAAAATGGCAATTAATTTTTTTTTAAAATTTACGCTCAACATAATTTGTCTGGTACTCAATAACCAAATCCACCGAACGGAAAATAAAATGCCTCGGAGCCTAGAAGCCCAACATCATTGGCATTGGACCTGTGGCCGAAATGATTGCCTTTAAAGCACTGGGAATTTTCATTTTTCCCTTTATATTCCTCTATTGTGGCCTTTAGGATACAAGGAATATGGTTTGGGGCCCCGGCGCCCGAAGGGCGCCATCCCCGATCGGCAAAACTTGAAGTCCAGAGTTACGTGGTTTGTTCTGAAGTGCGGGAAATTTTCCGGGATGAGCTTTCAGTAGTAATGGGCACGATGGCAGCTCGACCATTGAGGTTGCTTGAATGAAGGCGGGAGTGTCGGATAGCAGTTTCTCGGTACGTTGTAGGTGCGGCTTGAGGCGAGGTGAGTTCTCTCAAGATTCCTCTAGAGAGGGTGCGTGGAGGATGGGGTATGAAGGTTGAGGGATTAACCAATTTAAATTGCGAGAAAGCCCATGGGAATTTTAGAAGAAAAATCTGATTTTTGATATGATTTGGGACGAACAAAAATGGAGTGATAATGCAAATTAGACAAAAAATTAAAGTTAAAACTAAAGTAAAATAAATCTGGGTCTCCTGCTGTTAGGGTTTGCTGTGTAATTTTCTATTTCTTCTATAGCTGGGTTATCAATATTTTCCAGGTCATTGAAGAATTTAGTGGCGATTTTTTTAATAAAATCTCTTAATGATGGAAGATTTAGAGCGTGTCGGATATCATCGTTCCTCATGAACCATCTTGCTTTTGTGATTTGTCTGAGAACAATGTTTTGGCACCTGTCAATGATATTAAGGTTGCTTCTTCCAGCATATGCCCAAACAGGGCTTGCATAAGTTAAAACAGGTCTGAGAATAGCAGTATAAATAATCACTTTATTTTCCCTACAAATTTCTGAATTCCGAGCTATTAGGGGGTAAAGCTTACGCGAATTATCTCGGAATTTGGATTTAATAAAATTAATGTGTGCTTTCCAGGTTAAACTTTTATCCATAATAATGCCAAGGTATTTTGCTTCCAGAGACCAGGGGACTATTGTGTTATTAATTTTAATGTTGAATTTTGATTTTTTATTTCTCTTCGTGAAGAAAACAGCTTCGGTTTTCGATACGTTTATGGCTATTTTCCACTCGTTGAACCAGACTTCAAGGCTTTGTATATGTTCGTTTAATGCATGAGTGATGTATCTGGTATTTCTGTTTTTTGCCAGCAAAGCTGTATCATCTGCGAAAATACAGAGTTTAGTGTTAATATGTTGCGGAATATCGTTGATGTATATGGAGTAAAGTGTGGGGGACAGTTTTGCCCCTTGTGGCACACCTGCCTGAATGGAGCGAAGTTTGGAGAGTGAGGCATTGACTCTGACCGTGAATTTCCTGTTAAACAAGAAGGATGCTATGATTTGAATGAGAGGAGGGGGAGTCTTGTAGCATATTAATTTGTACACAAGTCCTTCTAGCCACACTCTATAGAAGGCTTTTTGAATATCGAGGAAAACAGCACCTGTGTGTTCTCTTTTCTCAAACCCTGATGAAATAAATTCGACTGCTATGAGGAGCTGGTGGGTGGTAGAGAGTTTGGGTCTGAACCCAAATTGATAAGGGATTAAAATATTATTATCATTTAAGTGCTTGTTTAATTTTTCCAGAATAAAATGTTCAGTGATTTTACTGAAGTTAGGTAATAGAGAAATGGGTCTGTAATTGGAGGGAATAGTAGGATCTTTGCCGGGTTTGAGAATAGGAATCACAACCGCTGTTTCCCAAGCTGCAGAAAAGAATTTAAATTTGAATATGAGTGAGAGGATGTGGTAGAATTTTAGTAGGGTTATTAGTGGTAGATTTTTAATGATTTTATTAGAAATTCCATCAATACCTGGCGATTTGTTTGGGTTCAGTTTTTTGATGGTTTTGTAGAAATCAATAACGTTTGGGGGGTCGAGTTCTGCTGAAATTTCAGTTGTGAAGAATTTTTGAATAGTGTTGTGTACTGTGGTTTCTGTGTTTACGTTGTGTATATCGTTTAAAGTGAATTGTTGCTCCAAGCTTTGTGCTAAGGTTTCCGCTTTATCAGCGTTTGAATATGCTTTGCCGGCTTGGCCGTTGAGGGCTGAAATCTTTGTGTGTTTTTTCCTCATGTTTTTTGCTGTGTTCCAGAGTGAGTTATCATTAGGTTGTAGAGTTGTTAGTTTATCATTCCAATCTTTTTGGATCGCAAGTTTTTTAGTTTTTTCCGTTTTTCTTTTTAGTTGATTGTATTGTTTCTTGTGAGCTGGATCGCGAGTGGATTGCCATTTTTTCCTAGCTGCATTACGGAGTTTGAAAAGTTTTTTAACTTCGTTATTAATGTATTGTGTTTCGGGATCAATTGATTTGGAATTTTTATTAAAAGAGTTGATAATTGAATTTGAAAAGTCAGAAATTAAATTTTCTAATTCATGAGTGTTTTTTGCAGTTGAGTTTAGATCTGTATTGTTTAAAATATCTTTTTTGAGTTTTTTCCAGTTTGTTTTAATTTTATTGTTATTAGTGGGGGTTTTAAAGTTAAAGTAAAAATTTAAAACAACTGGGTTGTGATCTGAACTAAGTTCCGGTACCGACGAGATATCATAAGGAAATAAAATGTTTTTAGTAATTGCGAGGTCGATAAAAGAAGCGGAATAGATGCCGAATCTTGTGGGGGTGGGTGGAGCAAAGATTTCAAGGTTATTTTTATTAACGAATTCATTTAAGTTTTTACCTCTAGTTGTGTTTTTGTTTGAACCCCAGCTGGTGTGAAGTGCGTTGAAGTCTCCGGCGAGTAAACATTGGTTTTCTAATATTAAGATGTTTTTTAGGTCCAGAATAAAGTCCTTGTTGTCTGAACACGGGGGAATATAAACTGATGCAATTAGGAAAGGTGAATAATTTTCAATGTTGAGAGAAATAATTGTGGCTTCAATTTGATTAAGTTGTGGAGTAGGAATTTCATGATGAGGCAGGGTATTTTTGATTAGAACTGCTGTACCACCGCTTGGTTTTAGGGGATCTTGATTTTGCCTATAATTGACGTATGAGGAATAATTGGAAATTTTAATTAATTGAGTAAGTCTCAGGAGGGTCTCTTGAATAAGTATAATATCAGGACTGTGCTTATTTATAAAGTCCCGCAATTCGTAGGTGCGGGAATTAATGCCGTTGGCATTCCAGAACATTATTCTAAGACTAGGAGTGAAGAAGACTATGGATTTATAGCGGCTTGCAGAACAGTTTCAATTTGGTTTTGTGGAGAATTTCCTTGTTTAAGATTTCTTAACATTGATAAAAGTTGAGGGGAGTCTTTCAAAAGGTTGCTCAGGGTCACCAGTGACTGGAGTAGTTCTATAATTTCCTGGATTGATATAACATCTTGCAGCTCCGTGACGGTCTTGATAAGAGGCCCCATCTGTTGGGGAGTAGAGTAGTTTGAAGTTTGAGTTGGTGGTATTGGGATATTTTGATCTTGATTGTTTGCAACTTTTGCATAGGATCTGAAGTCTGTAAAATTGCTATTGAAGTTCGTGGTGGTCTGTCCAGTTTGAGGGGGCTTCATTTTTGGGAATTTTTCACATCCACGCCATGAGGCTACATGTCCATATTGGCCGCAGTTGATGCATTTAGGTTGTTCGATTTTTTCTGTAATGGGGCACTCTCTTGTTTTGTGTTCTTTCCCGCACTTTAAGCATCTAGGAGTTCCTCCGCAAGTGGCCGAGCTATGGTGGAAGTAGTTACAGTTCCAGCACTGGGTAAACCCTGAGCGCTTTTGGAAACTTTCAATCTTTACTTTTAGGTATAATAGGGATTTTATGTCATAGATTTTATTTGCGGTATGATTGCGACTTAACTGAACAAAGAATATAGGGAGGGGTTGTTTCGAGCGCTGCTGTGTTAGTCGAGTTACTTTCTCAACACAAAAACTTCTTTCGTTGAGTTCGTTTTTAATATCATCTATGTTTGTATTTATTGGGAGACCTTTAATTACTACTTTTAAGGGCCGTTCATCTTTGGGGGTGATAGTGTAGTAATTTAATTTCTTTTCAATTAGTAATTTGATTATGTTTCTATAATCATTTTCATCTTTTGGGGTTATTCTAATATATCCGTTTGCATGGGAGTTACTAGTGCCTGGGAGTTTTCTATTTATCTCTTGAAGAATTAAGTTATACTTATCTATGGTTTGGAGCATAATCGGGTGAATAAAAGGTTTATCTTTTTCTTCAGGGAGGGTTTCGTATCTGTTTGAAATTTTAATTGGGTCTGGAAGGATTGCGGGTCTAATTATGTTATTTTTGGCAAATTTTTTGGAAGTTTGGAGAGTGGGGGTATTTTCTGAGTTTTGAACATTAGCCGGGGGAGAGTTTGGTCTGGAGGTAATGGGGGAGTTAAGCGTCCGTTTATTTGAGGATTTAGTTTTAACTAGCTTGTAAGTATTATGGGTACTGCACCCCTCTAGAGGACATGAAAGAATTTTTAACTCACCCTCAATCTGAGCTGCTTCCTGGATTTTTTCTTGAATTTCTTCTTCGTACTTCATTTAGATTTCCTTGTCCAAATTTCCTGCTTGGAATGAGTTTAAAATATCCATCCTGTTGCTCAGCATTTCAATTTCTTTTTGGATGTTATCCAGCCGAAACGATTAGTTGAACATCTTTTGACATTGCTTTATTTTGTCGTGAATTGAAGGAGTTGAGTCCTGGGCATCCATATCGCCTCGTCATCATTTTCAGCCATCTCGAAAAACGCAACCGTCAACGGGGTAACTAACACGAAACGCTGAACGTAGAATGATTATTGTGGCCTTTATTTTGTTGATGTATTCAATATCATCGATTTCATGTACAATAGTGGTACGCTGCAGGACGACAAGAAAGAGTGGCAGCGGTCTTCGCGATTTAATCTGTGTCATCTAGGTCACTTTTTCAACAGAGAAACCCAACTCTACTAATTGATCTTTGATCGCCTCAGTCAATGCATTTATAGGGAGCCGTCTTACAACTATTTTAACAGGCCCGGAAACTTTTGGTCTAATAACATAGTGCTCAAAATTTTGACTTTTGCAGAATTCATGGATTTGCTGGTAAGTTTTATTGTCTTGGGGGTAAAATTTTATAAATCCATCGCTTAATCTGTTGTTTGTGGGTCCAAATTTAGTAAAAAAAATTCTAACATTTTGTGGTAGCCCGATGACAATTTAAGCATTGGGGGGGATAAAAGCTTGCTGATTGTTAACGGGAGTAGCTACATCTTCGTCCTGAGGTAAATTATCAAATCTATTTTGGGTACTGATTTCAGTTTTTTGTGTGTCCTCAGTGGTACTTCTGGCCATCTTCTTTTTATGAACCAACGTGAACTCAGCGTTTTCATTATCCTCTACTTGGGGGGGGGATATTAATTTTCCTAGCCAAGCAACATTGCTCTACATTCTCACATGCCAGAATTGAATTTAACTCACAAGTCTTTTCATAGCTTCAGATTGCATATGGGCTGAAAGCTGGTATTCTTCCCTGTAAAATGGTGAGTGATCAGCCTTCTTGGCCAGCATTTCAAACTCTGCCTTAAGAGTGCCGTATACACGCCACCTACAATTTTCAAACGTAATGTTATCCTATGGGAAAATATTGTCCCGTGTTTTGTTTGTTATTACGGTGTCTTTATTATGAAGTCATTCTGCCATCGCAAGAGGGAATAAAAACACAGGTTTCTCCCGAAGGAATTTTTTTTCGTGCGTGTCAAAATATTTTTAAATATTTAATAAAAATTGAAAAATGTCAAGGGCGCCATTTAAACGATTTTTTTTAAAAAATCTGTTATAAATAAAATTAAACTAGCAACTGAAATACATTCGTTTTGGTACCTTCTTTCCGATACATATAATTTTTTAGAAAAAAGAAATTAGGAGAATGTGTAAAAACAGCATTTTATACTTAAACTTGGAAGAATAATTTGAATTCCCCCCCTAAAGTTCCTTTAACTCCTCCCTTTCGCGGAGGAATACAAACTAAACCCTCCTTTTACCACGTGATGGATTGTTACTTTTATTATCTGGACTTCGCCCCGTCTTCAAATTTCCCCCTCAGTATAATTGTCTTTCTGCTTTTTGTTTAGTTTTATTTTGTTTATCATCACAGCTGTGGTCATCTGCCCCTTCACAATCTACACTTGTTTCAGCGAACACTACCGCAACCCTGAGAAAAAATTAGTAAACTTTTGTAAAAGAATTTGAATTTTGCATATTTAGCTAATAGGTGGTGATAGAATTTCAGAAGTAAAATGCACAGCAAATATTACTCCGGATGAAGTAATAAAAGTTTTTTAAAAAATTTATTTTGGAAACTAAGCAAAGATGAAAAAATACCATAAATAAAAATCATAAATATTATTTTCAAGGACAGGTCCAGCTGCATATAACACACACACACAAAAAAAACTTTTATTTTCAAAGTGGACAGCAGAAAACAGAAAAAATTATTCATAAATCCAAAATTTTGGCAAAGAAAAAAAAAATTAAGATTCTTTTAATTTAACTGTTTATTGCCGAAATTCGTTGATCTCAGATATCTCGAATGAATGAAAATTCGGATCCTTTTGCTATTATAGAGGATCAAAAGAAAAAAAATTAATGGAAAAAAAAGAAAAAGCAAAATGTTTTCGAAGCTTTTCCCCCCTCTGGATATTTTTATAACTGTACTTTATATGCAATTCATAAATCAATGCTATTTTGTCTGCATTCTTTTTTTGTAAAATTTTTAATTATTTGATCTTGTGTTTATGATATTTTGTACATACATTTATCTTATTCATATATCTTGCAATAAATAATGGTTAATTTTATTATCAATTGAAAAATAAGGTTGCTTTTATCAGAAAAAACAATTAGCGGTAATAATTCATTTAAAGAAAGTAAGATATAAGAACATTTTTATATTTTTTTATTATTTACTAATACTTGAATATTCTCAAGTTTCTGAATGAGTTTTCTTCAAAATCGCTGATATCTACAGTCATAAAAGAGTAAAAAATGTATATATGTGTATATATACATTTTTTACACATATATACATATGTGTACATATTGTACACATATTCAATAAGCAATATCTTTTTTAAAAAGTAACCTTTGACGATCAGCTGGTTCAATAGTAGAAAAGATATCTAAAACTTTACATATTTTATATAACTTGGTTTCTAAATAGCTTTTTTTGAAAAATATTTAGCTATCAAATCTTCTGTTTTTGATAGCTATATAATTGTGTCATATTATTATGTAGGCCTTAAACAGTTCTGTTCATTATATTACTTATCTCTTACTAATTTTCTGTCAAAGTGCTTAAAATTACACGATAAATTAGAGTGGAGATGTTAAATTGTAATTAATATAAACGTATTTTCTTGAAACCAAGTACATCTTTTTTTTAAATATGAAAATTGAAAGCAAAGTCGTTCAGTATTGAAATTGTATTTACGTTGCAGAATAATTATTATCATGTCAGAACATATTTTGGGAATGAGGTTTTCTGGTGTCAACAAAAATCCATAGGTGAAAAATAAACATTTTAAATTTTATTATCCGCACGAGCATCTCAAAAAATCAGCTTTTAATAATGCGTTTCCATAGCATTTACAAAAGCTCTGATTTAAATAAATAAATTAATGACTACAGCCAATAAAACCCAGAATAACGTTATTTTGAGCTCGTGATTATATGAAATGCAATGAATAGGTAATGTGATATTTTTTAAAACAATAAAAGCGAGAAAAAGTTCTTTTGGATCGTTTGCAATGCTAAAGTGACTCATTCAATGAAACCAATAAAATTAATAAAATATAATTTAACTCGCACGAGATGCTTGGCCGTTCAAGAATTGATGTTCTGACACGATACATTGAAATATGCATAGCAGATTTCATTTAAATCTTTTTTTAATTTTTATAACATCTTAAAGAATTATTCAACAGAAATTTCACTGATTTTATATGACTTCAGTCAATAAATGTTCTTATAAAAAATTATGAAATTTACATTTTACACAGTCCTTTTGTCCTAAGGAATCATATTCTGAAAAATACTCTTCATACTTCGAGCTTTAAATAAATAAACTTTCTGTCTTCTGTTATAAAATCTGTTAGTTTTTACATGTCAATATTTGAAGAAACAGTATTTTCATAATCATAGCCCAATCACTGTCGACAAATCCTGGTAGCGTATCTTTTTTTGAGACCGCTTATGAAGTGGTCTAAAATCGTCAGCTTTTACAGAAGAACGATATTCAAATTTCATAAATTATTCATTTTTAGTGAATGATTTAGTTGATTGGAAATTAAATTTTTTTTTTTTTAAATATTGTTGTCTCAAGAAAACTTTGGTATCATTAAAAAGATAGTTTTTTTTAAAATCTTTATCGTGACGCAAAAATCTATTTTGTGCTCTTATAGTTTCGGAAGTTATAGCGTTGTAAATTTTATAAATTTTTAAAATCTTGTTATTTTTTAATGTAATGAATTATTGGATGTATAAGGCTCAATATTAGTAAAATTAATTATTATTTGATTAGAATATTATCTGTACAGCGTATAAATAATACTGAATGTGAAAGTTTTTGTATAAGTTGAAGTTTAAACACTTTCGTTTTTCAAGTTCCTATTTCAATTGAGAATATTGAAAATTAAAAGAGATGCATTGCACAAAATGTTGAATGGTATACGGTTTTTAGAAAAAGTAAATGTTAAATGTCTCATAGAATTTGAAGTTAAATATACTCGTGTGTGTGTGTGTAAGCAATCAAGAACAAGTTAAGTAAATTTTTGCAACCATAAATCTGAATTATAAAAATTAACTAAAACTAAGTTAGTTACTGCTTTTATGACAACGTTTTCTTATATGACAAAACATAATACTTTTTAATGTGTAAGCATTTGTGTAACAATATAATTTACAGCTATTTGTTTATCAATTCCTGGTGACATAGGGGTAATCATAATTTCTATTTCGTACGAAGCAATATTCCTACCAAATTATTTAATTGAATCTCGCACAACTTTTTAAAAACCTTTAGTTACAAATACAAATAAACAAAATTGCTGACAAGCTTTCAGAAATGCGAAACAGTCTTGACTCATAATGAATGTTAGAGAGAGAAAGCTTTGCAGTTATTTACTCTTTTTTTCTGTTTCTTTGTGTTTAATGTTAGTGACCATATTATATTGAAACAAATTCTTTAGAAATTAGATTCATTTTTTTTAAAAATGTCTAATTTCTTTTTATTGTTTCCATATTATTTTTTATTTATAAGTAAAAAAAAATATTAGACGATTTTTCAGTCTCAAATATTTCCAGATTCTGATTCAAAATATATCAAGAAATCCTGGCTAAGCAGATGAATGGTTGTACTTTCAAAATCCAATAAATAATTAAAACAAAATAAATTTAGAAATTATCACACAATTAATGGTTTAAAAATTTTCAAAACCAGGAGGCATTCAATCCAATATGTGCATTTTACAATTTAATTCATTATTTTTTCTTCCAATTTATGTAAATTGTATTAAGTTGGTTATATCCCACGTTTAGGAAAGCTGAGGAATAGAATTCATCCTAACATTATTTCCGAATTAAATATATTTATCTTTTCTTTTTAATTTGGTACAAATGTGCCATTTAATTAAAATTTAGGATATTGTCTTTTTTGCGAAAATCAGGCAGAAATCTGGAGCATCCCAGCTACACAGAAACACCAGGCAATGTTGCACAAGTTGAAAAATACAACTTAATTTTTTTCATTTCCTTTCTCATTTAAGACAATTCAGAAATCCAAAATTATTCAGAAATCCAAAATTTTGGCAATGAAAAAAAAATTAAGATTCTTTTAATTTGACTGTTTATTGCCGAAATCCGTTGATCTCAGATATCTCGAATGAATGAAAATTCGGATCCTTTTGCGATTATAGAGGATCAAAAGAAAAAAAATGAATGGGGGGGGGAGAAAGCACGATGCTTTCGTTGCTTTTTTTTCTCTGGAAATTTTTATAACTGTACTTTTTTACATACAATTCATAAATCAATACTATTTTGTCTGCATTCTTTTTTTGTAAAAATTTTATTTATTTGATCTTGTGATCATGAGATTTTGTTCATACTTTTATCTTATTCATATATCTTGCAATAAATAATGGTTAATTTTATTATAAATTGAAAAATAAGATTGCTTTTATCAGAAAAAAAACAATTAGCGGTAATAATTCGTTTAAAGAAAGTAAGATATAAGAACATTTATATATATTTTTATTTTTTACTAATACTTGAATATTCTCAAGTTTCTGAATGGGTTTTCTTCAGAATCGTTGATATCTATAGTCATAAAAGAGTAAAAAATGTATATATGTGTATATATATTACAATGGTTAACTAAGCAATATCTTTATTAAAAAGTTGCCTTTGACGATCAGCTGGTTCAATAGTAGAAAAAATATCTAAAGCTTTACATATTTTATATAACTTGGTTTCTAAATAGCCTTTTTTGAAAAATATTTAGCTATCAAATCTTCAGTTTTTGATAGCTATTTAATTGTGTCATATTATTATGTAGGCCTTAAACAGTTCTGTTCATTATATTACTTATCTCTTACTAATTTTCTGTCAGAGTGCATAAAATTTACACGATAAATTAGAGTGGAGAGGTTAAATTGTTATTAATATAAACGTTTTTTCTTAAAATCAAGTACATCTTTTTTTTTTAAATATGAAAATTGAAAGCAGAGTCGTTCAGTAATGAAATTGTATGTACATTGCAGAATAACTATTATCATGTCAGAACTTATTTTTGGAACGAGGGTTTCTGGTGTCAACAAAAATCCGTAGGTGAAAAATAAACATTTTAAATTTTATTATCGGCACGAGCATATCGAAAAATCAGCTTTGAATAATGCGTTGCCATAGCATTTACAAAAGCTCTAATTTTTAAAAAAATTAATGACTACAGCCAATAAAACCTAGAATAACGTAATTTTGAGCACGTGATTATATGAAATGTAATGAATAGGAAATTATATTTTTTTAAACAATAAAAGCGAAAAAAAGTTTTTTTGGATCGTTTGTAATACTAAAGGAACTCATTCAATGAAACCATTAAAATGAATAAAAATATAATTTAAATTGAACGAGCACGTGGTGCTTGGCCGTTCAAGAAATTATGTTCTGACACGATACATTGAAATATGCATAGCAGATTTCATTTAAATCTTTTGTAATTTTCATAACATCTTAAAGAATTATTCAACAGAAATTTCACAGATTTTTCGTGAAATTCAATTTTTAATTTTACTTTCAAAACATTTAAATGATGCAAATATAAATATTTTATATGACTTCAGTCAATAAATGTTCTTATAAAAAAAATATGAAGTTTACATTTTACACAGTCCTTTTGTCCTAAGGAATCATATTCTGAAAAATACTCTTCATACTTCGAGTTTTAAATAAATAAACTTCCTGTCTTCTGCTTTCAAATCTGTTAGTTTTTACATATCAATATTAGATCAATCAATATTTCCATAATCAATAATCAATCCAATCACCGTCGAGGAATCCTGGTAGAGTATCTTCTTTGAGACCGTCTATGAAGTGGTCTAAAATCGTCAGTTTTTGCAGAAGAACGATATTCAAAATTCATAAATTATTCAGTTTTAGTGAATGATTCAGTTGATTAGAAATCAAAAATGTTTCCTTTAAAATAGTGATGAAGAAAACTGAGTTATCATTAAAAAGATAGTTTTTTTGTTTGCTTTATTGTTATGCAAAAATTAATTTTGTGCTCTTAATAGTTTCGTCAAGTTATAGCATTGTAAATTTTATAAAGTTTTAAAATCTTGTTATTCTTTAATGTAATAAATTATTGAAGGTATAACGCTCAATGTTAGTAAAATTACTTAATATTAGATTAGAATATTATCTGTACTGCGTATAAATAATACTGAATGAGAAAGTTTATGTATTAGTTGAAGTTTAAACACTTTCGTTTTTCAAGTTCCTATTTCAGTTGAGAATGTTGAAAGTTAAAAGAGTGCATTGCACAAAATGCGGAATGGTATATGGTTTTTAGAAAAGTATTAAATGTTGAATGTCTCATAGAATTTGAAGTTAAATATACTCGTGTGAGTAAGCAATCAAGAACAAGTAAATTTTAGCAACCATAAATCTAAATTATAAAAATTAATTAAAACTAAGTTGGTCACTGCTTTTATGACAACGTTTTCTTATATGACAAAAAAAAAAATACTTTTTTATGTGTAAGCATTTGTGTAACAATATAATTTACAACTATTTGTTTATCAATTCCTGGTGACATAGGAGTAATCATAATTTATATTTCGTACGAAGCAATATTCCTAACAAATTATTTAATTGAATCTCGCACAACTTTTTAAAAACCTTTAGTTACAAATACAAATAAACAAAATTGCTGACAAACTTCCAGAAATGCGGAACAGCCTTGATTCATGATGAATGTCAGAGAGAGAAAGCTTTGCAGTTATTTACTCTTTTTTTTTCTTTTTCTTTGTGTTTAATGTTATTGACCATATTAACCATATTTTATTGAAACAAATTCTTTAGAAATTAGATTCATTTTTTGAAAAATCTCTAACTTCTTTTTATTGTTTCCATATTATTTTTTTTATTTATAAGTAAAAAAATATTAGACGAATTTTCAGTCTCAAATATTCCAGATTCTGATACAAAATATATCAACAAATCATGGCTAAGCAGATGAATGGTTGTACTTTCAAAATCCAATAAATAATTAAAACAAAATAAATTTAGAAATAATCACACAATTAATAGTTTAAAAATTTTCAAAACCAGGAGTCATTCAATCCAATATGTGCATTTTACAATTTAATTCATTATTTTTCCTTCCAATTTATGTAAATTGTATTAAGTTGGTTATATCCCACGTTTAGGAAAGCTGATGAATAGAATTCATCCTAACGTTATTTCCAAATTAAATACATTTATCTTTTCTTTTTAATGTGGTACAAATGTGCCATTTAATTAAAATTTAGGATATTTTCTTTTTTGCGAAAATCAGGCAGAAATCTGGAGCATCCCAGCTACACAGAAACACCAGGCAATGTTGCACAAGTTGAAAAATACAACCTAATTTTTTTCATTTCCTTTCTCATTTAAGACAATTCAATATATATTTTAAATAAATAATTTATTTAAAAAATTAAAAAAGGAACATTTTATTAAAATTCACTGTTAGTAATAAAACTATTGAGATAAAGGATTGAACCTATTCTTCGGAAATGAGTCCGAAGTCTTACATTTTCATATACAAGTAGATCTTGCCCATCCTCCTGGATTGAAAAATTAATAAACGTAATTATTGTTAAAAATAAAGTCGTGTCAAATAAAATTCTATAACTATTAAATTATTTAATTACTCCTTCTTAATTACAGGATTCTACGATATTAACAGAATTATGAAAAGTAATTAAATGCCTCAAACTCGAAGTGCTTCAATAATTAATCAGTGATGAATTCTAAGTTCTAAGAGCCCTTCTAACATTCCCGCTGCCCTCAGTACGATTTTCTGTGCAAGCAGAGAAAATCTAAAATATCTAGCTCAAAGAGTAACTTTTCCAAACTAGTTTGGAGTGAGGGAGAGGAAAGCGTGTCGGTTTCCGAGAAGCCTCCACAATGAGAAAGGGCAAGTTTTATTGGGGGTGGGTCAAATGACCTTCTGAATATAGCAATTCCGCACAGCAGTATCTCCTGGGGACCAGGAATTCGTTTCTGGTTGGGTGTTATTCGGCTTGTCAATCAAACCTTTTAAGCTTCTTCTTTCGTTATCTTAGTCACCGCCCTATCACCCCCACTGATAGGTGGCGTTTTCGTCGACATCGAGGTTTTTTTTCTGTATATGGCACTCTTAAGCTTTGTTATGATATCTTTGTTGAAGGCGCTTCTCTAATCCCTGTTTGCATTTACAGTTTTGGCATGTGGAAGTTTGTTCGTCGATGATCATGCTTGTCTCCTCGACGCAGATCCTTTGCCCCCTCTTTTCTAGGCATACCGTTACACAAAAGTTCTAACAAGAACAAGTCCTGCAGCAACTAATAGAGAGCGTAAGAATCCCACTAGATCCGAGTAAAATGTTCCAGATCTAAATTACGATCTGAGATGAATAAATGAATATGCATGAATGAAGTCCGTCCCCTAAAACTTCTATATAACATTTTAAAAGAAATAAATAGCAACTTTCATTAACAATTAATTGCACGAAAAGGATATAAAATGAATTTGAATATAATAAGAATGGAATATAATCACAAATTTCAATGAAAACACGCATTCCAGGATGCATTCCCTATTGCTATGGAATTCAAAGTAGGCACAGAATATTCAACGTTGAAGACAAGCGATTTAGTTCCAACGTCCAAAAGTAGTGTCGCTGTTGTCGTTTATCTATATTTCCGAATCTCCATGGGACTTTTTTTCACCAACTTTTGATTACGTCCCTATATAAACTAATTTTTAGCAGATAAGTCAAAGAAGAAATTAGCCTACCTTGAGTTAAATGGTTTTCTAACAGACAAGATTAATTGTGTGTTTACAACTTCAAATTTTATACTAATTGAACGCTTATTATAGTAGTCAAATATTCTTTAAGAAAAAAATCATAATGCTTTCTAATTTTTTTAAAATCATTTCTTGAGGGATTAAAATTCTCTCGCGGAGAGATAATTACTTCGATGAATCTTTTACGAGAGATATTATTAAACGTTTCTGTACTAGTCGGTTAAGGAAAAGTCGTGCGAAAGGCGCCTGTGCTGCGACTTCTTCAATCATCACGATGTTACTGTAAGCGCTGTTAATGTACAAATGTTTTCTTCTCTTAACATACCTGCTCTTGCAGACAAGAGCATTCAGAAATAGCAAAAAAAAAACTCGACTAGTGGTGGGTTGACGGGGCACCTAGCTGCGCAGCAGCTTATCCCCGGTCTTGACAAATAGATTAGCGGCATGACGAAGAATATCCTAACTTGACACTCTTCGAAGCGCATGAGATGTTGACAGCATGACGATGGAAGAAGAAATGAGCCTGAGATGGTGAAGACAGTTCGTTCAGGAGAGTAGGGGAGGAGGCGTCCAATCAGAGGGCGTCTCATCGCAGGAGTAGGAGCGGGGGAAGTTGATCTCTTCTTGGGTGTACAGCTTGGAAGTGCAGGATAAACTATTGTTTGTTGGGAACCAATGGGAAGTGCTTTACTAGAGTAGAACAGGAGGAAAAAAGAGAACTTAGACGATGAGGGCATTCAATATGATCAGCTTCTTTTCTTCTTTGCTTTTTGCAGTTTTGGCCATTTTTGCTGCTTCTATGAGGGTGGGGAATTCTTTCAGTAGTTCTCGGATATCTTTTAGGATTTGTAGGGTTTCAAATAGTGAAGAGAGTTCTTCTTTCGGTGGAAGGATAGGAAACTTGTCTTCTGTACGAGTTGGTGGGGGGAAGTGGTCTGGTTTAATTCTTGGGGTTTCTTTGGTGACTTGCGCATAGGATGCTCTGCTGTTTCTATTGATAATCTTGGGGAATTTATTACACCCTCTCCAGGCAGCAGTATGTCCTGTTTCACCACAATTAACGCAAACTGGATCTTGAATTTTTTCTTTTATGCTGCAGTCCCTTGTGGCGTGTTCATCACCGCATTTGATGCATTTGGGTCTGAGGTGGCAGTTTCTGGCCGAATGGTGAAATCCAGAACAGTTCTAGCATATTGTCGCTGTGTTTCTTCTTTTGTAACTTTCTACCTTGATTCTAAGATGTATCAGATATTTCTCATTATAGATATTCATTGCTTCTCTGTTTTTCTTAATTTCAAGGAGGAAGATTGGGTGGAGGGTCTGGTTTCTAAAATTTTTTAATTGAGAGATCCTTATGACTTCATAATTTCTTTGGGTTAATTCATTAACAATTTCAGATTTTTCAGTGTTTCCAGGAAGGCCTTTTATGACGATTTTAAGGGGTCTGTCTTCGTAGCTTTCAGTTAGGATGAATTCTTGTTTTTTCAGGGTAAGAAGTTCTATTATTTTAATTCTGGAATCATCAGAGTCTGGCTGGATTTCAATCATGTTACGGACAAATCTGTTGGATGTGTTTGGATGATTGCTATTGATTTCCTGCAGTATGAGGTTGTAATTGCTGCTTAATTTTAATATAAGTTATATATATATATAACATTTTTTTATAAAAATAGTGGTAGAAAATCTCTACTCAACAGAAGTCTCCTTTCATTTCATTTCCATTAATCAGTTTAAAACAGTGTAGCACATTTGGATATTCGGGACAGATTGGTACAATAAATTTTTAGGCAATAAGCAATATTTTCTTGTAGTTTGAAATCTATTCTCTTTAAATAAGTTTTTTACTGTTAGCAGAAGAGAAAACAAGTGTTTTAAATTCTTTTATAGTCTCCGGGGTAATTGGAAGTGTATTAAGGTATTTAAGAGCTTCGCTGTGACTGAGATAATTTAATTATTAAATTAAATTGGAAAATGGCTGGTTATATAATAAATTAATTTATAAAGGTTTTATTTCATGGTAATTTTAGAGCAATCATACGTATTTACTTAAATTTGCAGCATATTTTTTATATTATTACAATTACTTCATATGATAAATTCAAATAGAAAAAAAATAGCAATGTTACAAAACATGTTCCCAATTTCCATTAAATTTTAGATATTCAAATTTACTACTTTTTTTGTTCGGGCAAAAATGGTGATAAAAACGATGAGGGAATTTATTACACTCAGGTAAAAAAAAAAAAAAAAAAAAAAAACCTTTATTTTTGTTGTAAGTGAGTATGAATGCATATGCATATCAGATGATGAATGAATGATTGTTTGTATGAGTGTATTATGATTGATGTTAATCTCTAATAAATAAATATCTGTTACTATTCATAATCATAAATTTAAATCTTTAGCAACATAGTATTAATCAATTAAAGATTTGGCTTCGGAGATTGTGATCTGTTGAGATCGACCGCTCCCTCAAAATACTCCATCACTGGTGATACGCAGGGCCCGACTTAGCCTAGTTGGGGCCCAGGGCAAAAATTTCTTTGAGGCTCCCTCTGCTTCATTACTTTAGTAATGGCCCGGTAAGTAATGAAGGTCCGGTACTTTAGAAATGAAGAACATTCATTAAAGAAGGAAACATAAAATAAAATTTCTATTCGATTTGGGGCCCCCACTTATGTGGGGGCCCCAAATCGAATAGAAATTTTATTTTATTACTGCCCGCCATTCCCCTGTCAGGTCCTGGTGATACTTCGATTTAATTTATTTCTTCAAATAAATAAATAAATAAATATGTGTAATCTATGAAAAATGTAAACTTTCTATAAAAAAATGTTTCGAATTTTAACACGTTGTATGTAAAAATGACTCTGTAATTGAGTTGTTTTAATTTTACAATCAATCCTTGATACTGTGATTAAAAGTTGAAAAGAACAATTTATAAGATGTCGTCCAATCGCAATAGGTGCAGGAAGCTCTCATAAAGTAAAAATTTTAAATAATTTAATAAAGTTATTAAAGATGGCGCTGCGATCATATACGAAATTCGAAATGAAAGCTCCCCCCCCCCCTATTAAGAAATTTAGAAGAAAACAAACATTCTTCAATTTTTGTATTTGGCATATATGAAATAAATAAAGTTGCTACCTTTTATTTTTTGGTTTATTTTTATAATATAAAATGGAGAAAGTGACAATAATTTCTTTAAGTTTTTGTTTATTTTCTAAAGTGGGCATTATAATGTCAAAATATTGAAAGTTTGATTTAAAAAGAAACTAAAAAATTAAGAAATATTTCTTGAAAACTTCATAATTTTTGTTTTTCTTAATTTAAGTTTAAAATAGAAAACTTATTCAATTAAAACATTTGGAAAAGGAAAAGGAATATATATATTTTTCTTTATATATTGAGAACTTTTTATAAAGACTGAAACATATCAAACAAGATTTTAAAAATATTTCAGGCATTTTCATGAAGTTTCATGAGCAAAGCAATATGGAAGTTATTACTTTAAAATGTGATCAATCTGCTTCCATTGTTATGCAAAGCTCTACTGATATCAATTCAAAAAGATTTTTTAAAAAATAAGAATGTTTTATATTGATTACCCTTATAGTTACAAAGGGAACTTAATAGAAAATACGAACGCGTTGTCAAATTCGAATAGGAGGAGTTAGAGGAACATTGAGGCTGGGGTTGGGTGGGGTGGGGTTCAAATTATTTTTCCAATTATAGGTCTAAAATACTACTTTTGCACATTTTTGTTTTTAATTTAAATAGGCATCGGAAAGAAGAAGATACCAAAAGAGATGATTTTCAGTTGTTATGTTGATTTCATTAATGATACAATTTTTTCTAAAATTGTTTAAATGGTGCAGTTGAAATTTTCAGAGCTTTTATAAATATTTAAAAGTATTTTGGAAAGACAGAGATAAAATTCATTTGGTAGAAACCTGTGTTTTTATCCTTTTACGGATTGCAGCTCATTTCATAAAAAGGAAACTTCAATAGCAAACGAAAAAAAAAAAAAGAAAGAAAGAAAGAAAGAAAAAGACCACAATATTTCTCTATAGTGTAGCATTACGCTTGAAAATTGTAGGTGGCATGAATACGGCACCCTTAAAAAAATATGTCCATCATGCTCATTTTGATTTCAATTCACGAAGGCAAACAGTCTCATAACGAATGTATTTTCAAATATTTTGAACAAATATATTCGCTGTCTGTGGATGGTTTGTAAAATGAAATATGCAGTACTAAAATAATTAAGATTCATACTATTTCGAATATTTCTGTTTCTTGCATTTGGTAGAAAATTTGACACTTTATGTCCATGCCAGGTATCGAGGGAAATTATAAGTATTTAGTAATTTCACAAATATGAAACTTTTTCCTTAATGAGCTTTGATAAGTGCTGCTTGTTAGGTGATCGATGATTATTCTTATTAACAATATTTTAATCAGTTTCTGATTTACTAATTGAATTTTTAGCTCTCTCTAAATGTAATTTTTACTTATCATTTCTCAAAAACGTTATTACTATTTTATAGAATGAGACAATCGATTCACTTGGTTTGTCGGTTTAATGAATTTCTGATTAACAAATGAACAACTTTCAACGTTTCAGGAAGTATAAATTGCCTTAAGAATTGTAATTACTTGAACGATCGATGAATTTTATTTTCTATGCAATGAAGAATTAAGTGTGATTATATATATGAACTCGATTTTCAAACTACTGAATACATAACTTATTAACTATCAACAAAAATTAACGAAATCAATAATAAAAATATGTTCAAATAATGATTGAATGTATTTATGTTAAATAAAAAAATATTTACAATACTTTGAAGTATGGGCAACAGCTGACTAGAGAAGGTTCCCAAAAAGCGTAATATGTGCTGAAGTGAGTTAATCTAACTGAGATTATCAAGAGTTCCAAACTATTAAAAAATGATATCGTTTTGAACGCGTCAATTTCATACAAGTCTAAACTGTATGTTTATTTCCAACTATTGAAAAAGCATATAAAAACGCCCGTATAAATGACCTATTTGTAAAAAAAGTTCATCGCTGTGACTAAGCTTTTTGTTAGTGAGTTATGTGTTTGGATAACATATCGAGAACGATTTGTACGGGGAGTTACAGCTCATTGGGGCCTCAGGCCCCACCATCTGTAAGTCTAGCTAATTTGGGCTTTGATACTTTTGGAAATTTTCCTATTGAGTTAAAGAGTGCATCAATAGTTTAGGATTGTGTCGTAATTAAATTTGATTTTCAACAGTAAACTGATTGATAATAATTAAATATTTACATATAATAAGTAAATAAAAAGTAAATTCTTTTTCTTTTTACTTAAAAAATACATAAATAAAAAAATAATAATAAACTTTAGGAGTGGTCGGAATGCCTAGAGGTTAAGTGAGCACCTGGATCTCCGCTTATTTGCTTGATCTTTAATATCGTATCGCGGCAGAATTTTGAGTGTGGGGTTGTCGATATTAATGATACTACCATAAAAGTTTTTCGCTAGTTTATTCATAAATTCTTTTATTGGGGCTATGTTCAGGGCTTTTATTATTTCTCTATTACGGTGGAACCATCTGGCTGAAGCAATCATTCTGAGTTTTGTTTTCAAGGGCTACTATTTTTTGTAGGTTTGAACTAGCTGTTGCCGCCCAGATTGGACACGCATATGTCAAGATTGGTCTTAAGTATGCCAGGTATATTAGCACTTTGCCTTCGAGAGAAAGCCTGGAGTTCCTGCAAATTAGAAGGTATTGTGCCCTAAAAGCCTTATTGAATTTTTCTCGCGTTTTGCTTATGTGCGCTCTGTAGTTTAGGTTCCTATCCATTGTGATGCCGAGGTATTTCACTTCATTTTGCCATTCGATTTCTGTGTTGTATATTTTGATTTTAGGAAAGTTATTTTTTTTTTTTTTTTTGAAGAATAGTATTGCTTCCGTTTTTTCAACATTTAACTGTATTTTCCTTCTGCTCAGCCACCTTTCTAGGTTTGTTAGGTAATTTTGGAGCGGGGTGATTGCTTTGGCTGGGGTTTGTCCTTACGCAAGTATGGCAGTATCGTCAGCGTATAGACTTATCCTGATATTATTTTGTTGGGGGATGCAATTCAAGTATAGTAGGAAAATCACAGGGGCAAGAATACCGCCTCGAGGAACTCCTGCTCTAAAGTTTTTTTTTTTTTTTTTTTTTGAGATAGCTTATTTGTCAAACAGGACCCTCTGCCTAGGTTCCGTTCGAGTCTCTGATTATTCAGCGCAACGGACTCTGCTATATGGCAACCATCTTGATGTGAATGATTCATGGTCCAATTTAATGAGGAAACAGAAGGGCTGGAGTCTGACGTTTCCTCGAATTGCCTGCTAAGCTTTAACTGGACATAATGGGGTGGCCTTCACGCCTTGGGTAGCCCTACCAGGAGAATACACTCCCGACGTACATCACCCACCCCGTCCAAGGTCACCTTCCCGCCATGGTGAGGCAGCAAAGCCGGACTTGGGAAGGACGTATAGACTTATCATGATATTATTTTGTTGGGGGACGTCATTCAAGTATAGTAGGAAAATCACAGCGGCAAGAATACCACCTTGAGGAACGACGGCTCTCAGTTTTCTTTTTGTGAAGTTGGTTTGTTTAATTGACACTGTAAAATATCGGTCAGTTAGATATGAATTTATTAATTCTATAAGGGTTTAGGGGAAGTTTTGGGCGATCATTTTGTGAATGATTCCGGTTATCTAGATCTTGTCAAAAGCTTTTGCTATATCTAAGGAAATGACCGCAGTTGTTTTTCTATTTTTCCTTCCCTCATGGATGTTTTCAATCATCCTGATAGGTGTGTTGTGGAGAGTTTTTCGGTGAATCCAAATCGTTGTTGTATAGAGATACCCGTTTCTCTGCTGTGTTCTAGGTACTTAGTTAGTATTAGCTTTTCGCTTAATTAACTTAGAGTGGGTAGTATTGAAATGGGTATATAGCTTATGGGGATGGTGGGGTCCTTTCCGGGAAATTAGTGGTAAAGGATTTCTTTTAATACGAGATTACACACCAGTATTTTTTATAAAAATTTTCTTTATAAATGATTAGAATTGCATTGGTATGTGAAATTTGGCCACAACTGCATTACATGATTTATCGCTCCGCGAGTAAGAACCTTTAGTAATTTTTTTTGTGGAGTCCCGATGAGGAAACAGTTTGGTGCTATAGCGAACATAGCACTCGCAGCGGGAGCAGATATTCTACCCAGTTATATAAAAGCAATTAATCTCCATATTCCCTGGTAGATCTCGCAGTAGATGAAGACGAAAACCAACCACATTGGAAAAATCAACTAGGAGACCTCAGAACTACAGACATGTATATTGATACAGAACTCCTTCCACTTCCCGAATAAACCAACACAGAAGATTTCCATAAAGTTAGCTCGAGGAAACTATCTAAGAAATTAAGATTGGAACAAGGCGCAACGATCATGAAAACAGCTAACAGATTTGTTCTTTCTGAACAGCATGAAGAACAATTTGTCCAAACTCCCAAGCCTGCACCAATTAATTCAAAATTAAATAGTCATAACAACCTATTACTGCAAGAAATTAATAGAAAATTTCCAAAAACCACAAATAGGCTCATCAGAAACATGATCTCCATACAGCCGGACTCAGATGATGAAAGGAATAAAATCATAAACCTCCTTGCTGAGAAGAATGAATTTATACTATCAGAAAATTTTGAAGATAGACAACTGAAAATAATAATTAAAGGCCTCCCAGGAGATACGGACAAGGAAGCAATAGTTAACGAATTAATGAACAGGATTTAGGAAATTTTTTGGATCTCACAATTAAGAAACTACAGGATGGAAACATTATACCCCATCTTCCTGCTAGAAATTAAAAAGTCCAGAAAAGCACTTAATATTTTTAATAAAAAGTCGCTACTACATCTGAAAATTAAAATAGAAAGCTAGAGAAGGAAACCCGCAGCAACTATGTGCTTCATCTGTACTGGATTCCACCACTTCGCAAGAAATTGTTGGCTTGCACCTAAATGCATTAAATATGGAGGAGCTCATAACACCAAAGACTGTGAAATCAGAGAAAAAATCCAGGATCCAGTTTATGTTAACTGCAAGGAAATTGGACACATAGCTGCATGGAAAGGGTGAAAAAAATTCCCCAAGCTCATAAATAGGAACGGAAGACCCACCTATGCTGAAATTGCACAGAAAACAATCAGAAAAGAGTCCACCCGATCTAGCCCACAATACAAGAAACCCGAACCAAATCCCTTCCTGGATAACTTCACAGAGCTTCCAAACCTCCTGGAAACATTACAAATTCTTAAGAAACTCAGGGAAGTTCTGAAGGAATTCCCGAAACTAATAAAGGTTGCAAAACTCGCCAAGAAAACTCATAACCAGGAAGAAAAAAAGCTTATTATTCTAAACGCACTCATCGACTAAGTCCCCCTCCATCTTCAAATATCTCAACCTGCAAAGAAACTCGCTCCTGATTCGTCAACCAAGTACAACTACTTATCCAGGTACTACTCCTCGAAAGCAACGCACCCCTTCTCAAACCCCATGTTCCAGCTGTCTTCTAATTGGCCGTGAGAAATCTCTCCCACCCCCACTCCCATGCACTGGCTCTCCGCTAACTCATCTCTCCAATCTTCACGCCATTTACTATCATAGTCCAGGGCAATTAGACTGCCAGGCTTCCTATGATACCAGGATAATGGGGGATAATCTTCCACTATCTCGATATGTGAAATCTGTCTTCCTTAGAGACATTGGGATAGTGGAAGGTCAAATCCTTCCACTATCCAGCTATCTCTAAGGAAGAAGGATTTTAATCACATATCAATGAAAGTATGTCGAAGGAAATGCTGGTTTCATCAAATAAAGTATTAAAATCTCATCTAAAAACCCTACACTTTAACCCAAGCTCTTAAAAACACAGTTATCGAATTGGTCGCTGCCTCACTTAGTTCGATTTCATCAAATTTAATCTATTTAATGATTTGAATCAATGCCGTTTTTATTGGCTTATTGTCTAAGTATTAGTTCATTGAGGCAGATTCCCATGGTACTATTGTATTAAAGTAAACAATATAGTGTATTTTTGGAACATAGTATATTGTTATACTTGTTCGAAAGTAGTATAAACAACAACTGCTTTTTGACTTTGGAACTGTTTTCAACGTTGAATATTCATTGCGCTTACATTAAATTATACAGTTTTATGAAAGACATCATTGAATTCATGTTTTCTTTGACCTTTGTAATTACATAAAACATTCTTATATTCATTTTATGATCTTTTCATGTGATTGGTTGTTAATGAAAGATTTCATTTAGAAATTTTAACAATGATATTTTTAAGCAGAAAAAAATTAATTTCATGTTTATATATAAAAAATGGAAACGTTCATGTTTTGCAAATCAACCTATGGTAACTGCACCAATTCACGATCTTAAATCATTTTGTAAAAATGTGGCAATGCTTTTATTTTTGTACTCAGTGTACTGTTATATTAATTTCGTATGATCCTTTTCCATTTTTTAGTGCATTGGTTCATTAATTATTTCTTCCCCTCAATGGGTTGATAAACTAAAGGCCAAGCTTGTTTTGGAAATAAACACTGGATGTTTCACGTTAGCTGGGTTATTTGCTACACTGGGTGTACCACATAACCAGGACATATGTCTTGCACCCCAGTACCCTCGGTGAAGAAAGTAGATACGAGCACTGTAGGCCTCAGACCACATGGACTGTCGTGCCACTTCGCTTAGTTTTAGATTTGATAAATACGTTGCCATCTCCTTAAGAATTTTAAATTGATATTTTCAATCAGTTTACACAAGACACATTTCTTATATCCTCAATGAAAACATTATTTAACAAATCCTTTCCTTTTTTATCTCCAAAATACTGTCCCATTTTAAATTTGTCTGACATGTCCAGGTTTTAGTCATGAAGATTGAAAAATTTTAATCGTCTGGGAGAAATTATGATTATAGAATCAGTTTTACATGATATATGTTTTAATTTATCCTATAGGAATTTTTCAAGACATTAAAATCTATGTAATAATCATGCTTTGTTAAATATTATTCTTGTTCAATAAAATTTCGCAACATTGTTTTGAGTAACTTGTTTTTAACTTATTGCTGCAAGATCAAGTATAGAACTTTTATTTGCTGCAAAGGTTAAAAATTTAGAAATATTGTTTTCACAAATGGTTTTAATCTATAGAATTTTGAAGTTCAAAAATATGCTGAAAAAAAAATTGACTTAGTCAATTAAAATGATTTTCAATTTAATTTTTTAAAAATTATGATTCGAAAGAAAGTTTCTGGATAAGGTATGTATGCAATTTAACAATTTGGTAAAAGCTTTATATTTCTTAAATTTTTTGAAGCATATCTTTGGTATATTTCACCAATTTTTTGACATTTTGTCTATTAAAGAAATTGTCTATTAATATCTAAATTTTGTCTTTTAAAGACACAGATATTTTGACTTTAAAAATAATATTTCAAATTTATATGATTTTGAACATTTAAATTAACAAAGACACTAATAAACTTTTCTTAAATTCAATACAAATGAAGTTTTAAAAAATACGGTATTATGGAGCAAAAGAGGAGCTTTTTGAAGCGTGGACTTTGTCCTAATGCATTAAAAAAATACGAATACGCATACGAAATAGCTTTATTTCGTATGGGACACTTCGGAGCCCCACAACTTTTACCACCGCTTACAAGGATTCGACAAGTAATCACGGTACCTATACATTTTGAGATCACAGCGCCACTTCGACATAATTAATCAAGGAATTCAACATGCTCCTCCGGATTGGAATTAAAATAATTTCAATAAAGGTTTACAAAATATTAAATTTAACAAACAGAAATTAAGATATTTAAAATATAAATTCACTAAACAACAAAATTTTCATATTACATATTACTAAACGAATGGTTTTAAAGTAATACAAAGTAATATACTTCACACAATTTATAAATATCTCATTCAATTGGGAGTACAACAATTTTAGTTATTACTCTTTTAAATTCTCTCGTTTTAGTTTTAATCTTTTCTGTTCTCACCTTGTTAAGAAAACCTAAATATGCTTCAACAACTTGACGTAAAAACCATTTGCAAACTGGTAGAAAATGGCTAATACCATTGCGCCTACAGAAATGTCATTTTTCTAAACGCTCTATATAGTTCTTTGCTGAATGGTTGGCAAAAAATAGTTAGACAATTTTTTCCAAATGATTTGAATTTCTTTTGGTGTTGTTTTTTACCAACGATTTAAATTATTTTCATTTACATCTATTATCATTGTTTCTGCTATTGAGCTCTCAATAAGAAAAAATTACCAAAAGTCAACTCCTCAAAATCGGACGAAATTGATGTTACAGGTCTTGAGTTAAGCATCCTTTCTATTTATATTATTATTGTTTCAAACTCCTTAGCGTATATCTCCTATCGTTCTTTTTTAATGATGCTTTACAGACTCAACACCCCTTCCCACAATCCATCAAAGTGTGGCGTCTTGGGTGGGGTGAAATTGCAATTTACTCACCCATAAATAAAATATGAGGCTAAATTTACTAATTAACTAAGGCTTTACTGTTTGAACTAATTTTTTATTTGCTCAGGCAAATTTAGATCCGTTAATTATGTGCCACAAAAATATTAATGCCTTATGACTTGTTGAAAGCAGACGCACTCATTCGAGGGTTCCACTAAAGCGTTGAAGAGATTTACCAATGACATCGATATCTCTCCATTTTCTACAGTGTTACTGACTACTTCGTGACAGTTTCTCTTCTTGATACCATTGCAACCAGAAGAAGAGACTATAAAGCCGAGAATTCAACAATTGCCATAGCCTTATATTCTTTGAACTTGAATGGAACAAGCATGGAATATTTAGCACAGCCGTTGTTATATCTCCAAAGACACATAATAGAGCTACATTATCACTCTAGTGATTTAACCACAATTGGCATCACCATGTATCTAAATCCGCCCTTTCTAGCGGGGAAAAAGTAAGCGGTGAAACTACGCGTTCGTCATGTATCGATAAATCGCAACCCTTCCAAAGAGTACCGAAGTGAGTTTTTTCAAAATACTTTGTGCATGCCAGTATCATTCAATTTGTTTTCAAATTTATTTACTGTCTATTTTGATTCCAATAATTTCTACTTCTGAGGGTTTTGATATGTCGCGATCATGCTAACATATAAGTGAATTCGCCAGCTACTTATTTTAAGCATCATAAATCTTGTGGCTAAATATAATAATCAAATGCGCATGTCTGGCACCTAATTAACTAATGCATTACTGTTTGAACTATTTTTTTATTTGCTCAGGCAGATTTAAATTCGTTAGTTGTGTGCCACAAAAAATATGAATGCCTTATAACTTGTTCAAAGCAGACGCACTCATTTGGGAGTGCCACTAAAGCGTTGAAGAGATTTGCCAATGACATCGATATAGCTCCATTTTCTATGGTGTCACGTGACAGTTTCTCATCTTGATACCATTGCAACCAGAAGGAGAGACTATAATTTTAGGATCTCTTGCTAAGTTTCCATGCATGATCCATGCTGCTATTGTAATGGCAAATACATTTGTATACTCGTGAACATTCCAATTCTTCTTTTTATTTCTTTTAATTTTTTTGAGTTATTTTAATTGCACTTTTTAATGCATCTTCGATGTTGGATGCTCATATCATAATTTTTTTATTTTTTCATGCATTATATTAATAAACTAGAATTGAAAGTCTAGTAGTTGTAAAATTAATTTTTAGATTTCCTCCTATATTCAGTTTGACTGAAAATAAAGATTTATCACTCATTATTTTGCAAAGTATACTATTGTGAGTAATAAGTGACTCAGATAACAATTTACTGCTACCTTTTTGTTATCAACTTTACCATGAAATTGTTACAAAATTTCTTGTATTCACTTTTGTTATTTACAAAATCCCAAGCCTCTTTGTTTTAATGAGCAACTATAAATTTTTAAAGATTTTAATCATGATGAAATACATCTATAAAACTTTTAATATCAACTCTTATTTACTCTGCATCAAAAGCATTTAAACGTTATTATAGCCATATTTTTGAAATTATATTTCGGTTTCGATATGGAAATAAAATGAAGAGAACATTCTTTACTTTATATATGTATAGTTTATATATTATAGTTTATATAAATATAGTTTATATAAATAGTTTATATACTATAATAAATGCCGGAGACCGTACAAGTATTTCGATCCACAATAAGCTCAAGACCATCTCACAACATCATCAAATACATCTTCACTGGTTGCCATCACATGTAGACATCCATGGAAACGAAATGGCCAAAGAGAGTTGCTTTCAATATACCCCTACTTCTACCAAACTGACCTATCAGGAGCTTTTCACCGTCAAAAAATCTGCCATAAGAGAAGACTGGCTGGTTCCTCCATCAAACAACTGGTACAAGGGGCCTAACCTAGGTTTCTTTCTTTCCATCTCAGGAGATAGATCATCCCATACTTGCATTTCGCGACTTTCCAGCGGACACTTAAAATGTCTTAAATTCTCTGGGCGAAAGAAATCCTTTCCCCTTTGTCCTAAATGTCAACTCTTCCAGGCCACTCCCCTCACATCCTTGAGTGCCTTGACCTCAGTGTAGGGGATATTTATTCATCTCCTTGGACAGTCACCGACCATCTCAAAATCAACGGTTTATTTGATCTGGTCTGACTCTGTCAGACCATGATGGAGATAGGAAGAAGAAGATATACTATAATTCACTATAGTATATGTAAAAGAAATAAAAGCCTCCTATTTTGTGCTTTTGAAACCCTAGTAACAAATGTAAGATATTTTTTTTTAATAATGGGATTTTCTTCACAAATGAGATTGTGTTCAGACAACTTCAAGGATTTATATCAAATTCATAACTGCAAGAATAAATACATGTTTACATAGGATTTTATTAATGGTAAAAATGCCTTAAATCAAATTATTATCTTGTGCATACTCAATCTTAAGAAGAAAAAAAAGCCATTATATTTTTTAAGAACGTGTTTTCATCGAGATTACATTGAAAAGTGCATGTCTTTATGAATATTTACATTTTTGTTCATGATAATTAAATGCCTTTCTAAAATTTTTCTCTCCAGATAATGGCATTCATTGGCCATACACTTCGGGCATCCATCGGGAAGGAAAGACGACAATCTATGGCTCTTAATGGAAGAAAGAAGGGTGGAATGTTTGGTCGTATGACTTTTCTGTGAGAAAAAGTTCTGTCTTGTTTACATTACAAGCCGGTTGTCTTACTGATAAGAAGAAGTTCCATAAGTAGTTGCAAAATTTTAAGTTTTATCTAAAAGTGTGAGATTTGGTGAAATTTAACATGATGTTTTACACACTTTTGAATACTTACATGTTCTATCATGCAATTTCATGCATATTAGGACAATACAATCTGAATACTTTCCACTTTACCATTTATAAAAGGTAAATAGTTTTTCATTTAATTCATTCAAAAATGTACATTAAAAATCAAGGACGAATGATATTTTTTCCCATATAATTACTGTACTTCCTTCGAAACAAATCGTTTCTTCTATATTTTAGAAATTAATTTACATTACAAAAATATAACGATCTTCATTAAGCGAAAAGTTATAATTTAACTTTTTGATTGATTGATTGTGTGTGTGTGTGTGTGTGTGTGTGTGTGTGTGTGTGTGTGTGTGT
>JAOUZG010012691.1:7371910-7387514 GCA_026289955.1 Argiope argentata
TGTGTGTGTGTGTGTGTGTGTGTGTGTGTGTGTGTGTGTGTGTGTGTGTAACGTATCTTTTTTAATGACTTCAAAAACACATTTACAGCATGGCATTGTACGTCTTCAATTTTGTGGAAGTTTTGCCAACCCTGATAGTCAATCAGAAACGCTTTAATTTTTAGTTTTGTAAGACTCCTAATAAAATTACTAAATATATTGAGTTAGTTCAGCAGGAAATTCACATCTTTCATCATAACGATGTTGAACCTAATTTGTTGTTGCAGATATAAAATTTAAGTACAATTTTTTGTCGTACTATCTATTTGCTTCTATAGCATTCTCGACATTTTCAGGGCCCGACTTTGCCTAGTTGGGACTCGGGGCAAAAATTTTTTGGGCCTCTCTGCTTTACTACTTTAGTAATGAATAACATTCTTTAAAGAAGGAAACGTAAAATAAAATTTCTATTCGATTTGGGAGCCTTCATTTATGTTGGAGCCCGGGGGCAATTGCCCCTGCCTTAGTCAGGCCCTGGATATTTTCTGATCATTTCTGATCCGACTAGTTCATTTAGATGATGCCTCTATCTAAATGAACTATTAATTTGTCTCTTTTAAGAAATGTCTAAATAATAATTATTTTTATTGTTATATAAATTGACTTAGTAAAATATTTTTGACTTGTATAAATTGACTTGCCTTAGTCAGGCTCTGCTTATATGTAAAAAGTTGCTTAATTTCTTCTTGGCTAAATTGCTTTAAAAGTGCTTAAATTTTCTTTATTTTTCAACAGTTCCCCACTACATAACCTGTAAATACAGATTAATTAGGCCTCACAGTAAGTTATTTCTGTTAAATTTATTGCATCTTTATAGTATTTGTATACACAAATTTGTAGTTAACATATCGACAATCTGTTGGTGAATTTGGTACAAATTATTGATAACAACAAATTTAGAATTCTTATAATAAAACCCATGTATAATGTCTTCCATCTAGCCTTATAAGTCTTTAAGCAGTTCTTTTCACATGTTTACAAGAAGACCTCCTGTAGACTAAGACTAAGGTGCAAAATCCCAATATGCTGTAAGTTGTTTTCATGCTATATTGCTATATATAAGGAGGTTATAATTAAAGTTCCACTTTGAAATGGTCATAAAAGGAAACCACTGAACTAAATGCTATCAAAATTGGTTATAGTTTAAAGGAAGTCAGGGAAGTTTCTTTTCCTTCCATAAGAAGTTTACCAACTCACCACCAGGAGAAAAAAGTGGTGCATGAAATATTGATAAGCAAAATAGGACAGGATGGGTAGTTAAAGTTGTAGAACAATTGCAAATAAGAATGCAAAGAATGAATAAAAAATATACATCTTTGATTATATTTACGATTTGTCAATGCTTTCTATATAAATTAGTTATTTATTAACCACATTATTTGTACGAAGGTTAAAACAGGAATTATAAAATACAGGGTGGTTATTATTAAAATTTCGCTTTGAAATGGTCATAAAAGGAAAACTACAGAACCAAATGTTATCAAACTTGGTAATAGTTTAAAGCAGGTCATGGGAAATTCTTTACCGTCAAAAAGTTCAAAATCTAACCAACAGGGGAGAAATTGACCTGTATGTAATATTGACAAGCAAAATAGGACATGAAGATATTGGTTTAAAATGTGTTTAATCGTATCTAAACGTGTACCAAAACATGTTCAATGTGGTGTCTACAATTTTTTTTTGAAAGAAAGTTAAATGTCATTTCCCTTGTCGGGGAGTTTTAAACTTTTTCTTCGTCTTCTTCTATTTTTTTTTTCGAGAAAAGGAAGTCCCATGCCCTTCTTTAAACTATTGCCATATTTGATAACATTTGACCCAGCAGTTTTCCTTTTATGGCCGTTTCAAAGTGGAACTTTAATTATAAACTCCCTATATTTTATTTTTATTCCATTTATTTTATTTTATATTTATTATATATTTTGTTTTTATTTTTGTGCAATTATATTCATAGAAAGAACTAGGCATGATTCAAAATATGGTTGTTCTCAAGCTGAAATGTTAATATTTATCAAAGTGTTGTGGTTGGATGGTAAACCAATTTTGACGCGTAAGCAATCTATTGGCGATCGTTTTTAGATTTGAAGAAAATGGTCGACGGGATAATACATTTGTACCGACTTTTTCAGCATTACAAGATTTTTTTTTGTGTACTTCGTATACGAGAAACTAACAACTGACTTCACTAAATAATAAAGATTTGAATGCCTTCTACACCAATCACATAAATTTCAGGTACAATGCATTTTCTCTCAATCTGTTGATTTAATTAGGAAAAATTCGTATAGCTGCAATAACTTTTAATTTTCCTTAGTTTGAACTTGTTACATAAAATTCCCAATTATTTAATTCTTGTATATTTTTCTCTTAATATGAGTACAAAATGGAAGTAAATTCGGCCATTAGAAATTCATTTAAAGACAGAATGGAAGATAAATTCGGCCAATAGAAATTCCTTTACTGACAAATTGGAAGATAAATTCAGCCATTAGAAATTCCTTTAAAGACAAAATGGAAGATAAATCCGGCCATTAGAAGTTAATTTAAAGAATAACTCACTTTTGAGGGGAAAATGCTTATTTGTATTTAGATCACATAAAATACACAGAATTAATGAATCTCTTCTTTTCTTTGAAAATACAAAGGTGCAAAGTGCATGGATAATCCTGAAGGACGGTTAAATTGATCTCCCAAGGCAATGTAAAACTAAAAATGGTAATGTAGAGAGGGATTGGTAATAAAGATAATTCATTTTTTCATTATCATCAAAGTTTTTTCACCTACGATCATCAGGAGGAATTATTTTGAACTGCATCTATCCATTAGCTAGTTCTTCAACTCTCAGAAATTCCTATGTTAATTGTTTGTTATATTAAATTACTAATGATCCGGGATAGCCTGGTTTGTAGAGAGTTGGACTGGTATTCCTTAGGCTGCGAATTCGAACCTTCGCCAGCCGAAGATTCTCCGTCTGTGTGTGGTGCTCGTTATATCTGTCGTGGTTACAAAGTCCTCCATGTCGAGTCGAGAATAATACCACTGGGTGTACAGGGTCAAAGGTGATGGTTCTCTGTTCCACATCTAAATTGTGATCTGTGTGTTGTGTTGTGACTAATGGTGCTTACCGTGGACAAGGTCCCGCTAATATGATCAGCAGACTTTAGCTTCAGAAATGCGTCTCTTTGTTTTACAAGTAGCGCCATCTAAGGCCAAGAGTAAGACATAGCTACTCACACACCACAGCCCTTTTTAGGGGGCAGACTTCATTCATGCAAATTCATTCAATCATCCCAGATCGTAATTTAGACCTGGAACAGACAGCGATCACTTCTGATCCAGTACCCCCAGTTGTATTACTCTCGACATGGAGGACTTTGCGCCCAGGAACAGATTTAACGAGCCCCAGCCGGCATACACTCGGGGAATCTTTTGGCCTATGGGCTTCGAACTCGTAACCTAAGGAGTACGAGTCCAACGCTCTATCAACCAGGCCATCCCGGCCCTTCAAATTATGATCTTTGGAAGAAGGAATGAAAAAGGCATGGATGAAATCCGCCCTATAAAAAGGGTTGTGATGTGTACGTGTAGCTAAATCGTACTCTTAGCCTAGTTGGCGCTACTGGAAAAAACAACCACGAGAGACGTTCAATCAGTTTAAATCGCTGATAGGCCTGTCAGAGGACTTGAAAAGTGCCATTAATAACAACAACAACATTAAAATGCTACTTATGTTGATATCCATATGTTAATGCGTGAACTCCATTTGAGATATATATCTTTCTAATCGTATTGTTGAAAACTTAGATAATTTACAAAATACTGTCAGATATTAGGAATCAAATTATACTTGGTTGATGTATATAGAAGCAACTGACATAATATTTTTTATGGATTTCAAAAAATATTCTCGATGTAATATAATTATTAAAATTTAATTTGATAAAACAAATTATGATCATATTGTCAGATCATTCTTATAATCATGGGAAAAAAATTAGAATGGAGTCTTACTTATTTTTCACACCAGTGATATTTAGATGCATAATTTAATTAAATTGCATAATTTAGCATTATTGCTGTCAACAGAAAAAATGTTCCGATAAAATCGTTGTAGATTTCAGCTTTGAAAATTTCTGGTTAAGCTAAATAAGCGAGTTAATAATTCTGCATTCCTGTGATAGATGGCATAGGAGGAAATGGATTGCATACAGTCACAACTGTTTGTATATGCGTATTTATTGCTTGGGCAGTATGATTGACAGAATCATTTTATTTCATTGTTAGCCAAATTTAATTTTTAAGGTTAAACATATAAAATGCAAGAGATCATACCATTTTATATATATAAAAGAAGTCAACAAAGCATTTAAAAAAATGTGTTTTCAAGGGCATTTGGATGGAAACTAGGTTTTTTTTTATTTCCTAGAGAATTGCATTCTAATTAGCGATATTAATATAATTATTACATTTGTCGTTTATTGCATAATACCATTATATTATAATAAAATTTTCGATTGAATGCTGTCTAAAATATTTTCAAATACTTCAAATCACTCTAGATAGAATATATAAAAGAAGTATTTATATATTAGAACTGGAAACATATAGACATATAAATGCATAGATGAAGTTTAATATCAATTTTTTTGTCGCAAAGATCCAAATTTATAATTAAAATTACAAAGTGGATTAATGCGTGCAAGAGTAAATGGTGTTTAGGGCGAAGTTATCATTTTTTCCATTTGAATAATTGGCTTTAAAATATGAAATAAATTCATTACTACTTTGTTTTTTTAGTACGCCTCACAAAGATGACTTTTATTCTCACTATTAATAGAACTATACCACGGAACTAATCCGTCTGAATTTTAATCAATAGATAATTTATGTATTTCGAGGCCCTAAGCACTGCACAGTATGATATCACTTTTTTAAAAAACAATTCTCTTTTATACCAATGTTCAGATTATAAAACAACATTTATATATCGAGATATTCTATTCTAAAAGTGTTACATTTCTGATCAGTATGTAAATATATTATAATATCCAACTTTAGAAATTAGATTTATAATAGACATTATATGCAAAAAATATGCTTTTCAAAATATAATTTTAAGAATACAAGAAGCCTATAGAATAGATATGAAATTTGTTACGCTTTACTAATTCCATTCATCAGGGGCTTTTTTTCTGGTTGTATGGAAGAAATGAATTTATCCTTTCACAATGATTTATGAAATCCCATGTACTGTGTGTTTATCACGAGATCACTTATAACTAAATTTCTATGTTTACGGCGGGCGTCATACAAACAGGTTTTGGTAGAGAAAGATCCATTTCGAATAGCAAGAAATGGAGGGAAGTTTGGGGTCCCCTCCCCTTCTTTCTTGTCGTCAATTTGAAGCGATAAAAAAAGCTGTTGATCATCTGCATTCTCGTTTTAGCTGCAGCTGCGCGTGTCTTTATATTAGCTTACTTTACTTCTTTTGCTTTTTACTAAGCTTTGGTTAATATTTACTATGTTTCATTATTCAATAATTTTTTTCCTCTTAAATTTTTGAAGTTCTTTAAAATATTCTTTCAGTTTCAGAGACGTTAAAAATCTCAAGTACCTAAAGGCACATTTAAAAACAGCATTCCCATTTGAATAAAAAAATTCATGCATCATCCCAGATGCATTTGAGAAATTGATAAGTGACAATTTATTTAAAATATCGCTTTTATTTTTAAAGGATTTAAAAATAAGTCATAAATCTGTTTAAAATATTCTTTGGTGACAGTGGAATTCTCATGATAACTGGAAACAAACAATTAAATTATATAAATATCAAATTATTTTAGTAATGAAAAATATTAAATAGTAATTAATATCATTATTAATCTGTAATTAAAACTTTTCAACCATTTAAGAAATATATATGAGATTTAATTGCAGCTTTGGATGTCTGCAGGAAACTCTTTAAGAAAAAAAATATTTTACTGTGAAAGTATCTGTACGAAAGAAACCTGATTTATGTACTACGAGATAAGCAGCTCATTGCTTTCATTGTAAGGCATGGTTCAGGAAAGTTTCTGTTTCTTTACGTATATAGTCGTAAATCTACCGTTTGAACAATTTTAGGACCATTCTGGCCCGGTAGCTTTCACAATTTGTCGGTTAAAGAAACAGACATCCAAGAACTCCAGAAAACCACAAGCGAGGAGAAAGAGGGCACGAGACTGAAGGCGCGCACAGAGATTTTTGTAAAATGAGACACTCTCTTCTTGTGACCAGTGAGTCTTGCAACAATAATTGGAGGGAAGTAAGCGATATTTTCCTGGAACGTGTGCCAGTGTGTAAAAGACTTTCCTTATGCATGTCTGAATCCTTGTTCCTTGGCTTTCATTGGACAGATCGTATCGATTGTAACTTTCAATCGAGATCCAGGACAATTAATCGAAATATCAGCAGTAAAATAATATCAAGGATTTGAATCACAACTCTCTTCGAAAAGTATTGAGCTGTAGTATTTGTGATTTTTTAAAAATATTTCTTACATAATAACCATTCGCAAAATATTCGTCACCTGTGTTTATACAAAATATTAATTATTACTTAATAGCAAATTTTTCAAAACAATTAAAAATATAATACAGTCCACTTTTTAAAAAATAACGAATTCATTGCTTTATTTTACCATCAATGAAAGCTCAGCGGCCTTTATGACTTTATGAAGTGTATCGGAATTTCTCAGGATACTGTAAAATATAAGTAGCAGCATACTTTAGTTTTATTGATGTGATGTGAAGAGAAGATGGAATTTGCGTAGGAATTCTTGATATGTTTGTAGTTTTGTTTTTTTTTCACCCCCCTCCCCGTCTATGTAGTGTATATTTTCCTGATCGTTAGACAACAGCCTGATAGGTTTTTTTAAAATAGAATAATATTTCATTTATTTAAGTAAGTACTTTAAAATATTTATGTTCTTATTTCATATTTATTTAAGATCAAAATTTTGCTTTATTCCAGTTTTTATTTGCACCGGAAATTTTACTTTAAAATCCATAGGTGGTCGTTTATGTTTCCATTTTCCATCGGAGTATTTTTATGGTTATTCATGTGTAAATAGTGTTTTTAAATGAATATTGATAATATTCGTGAGGTATTTTTATTCAAAATTGTTAAGACCTATCAATTATTGTGTGATTCTAGAATCTAGTTATGTGTGGTATTTATTAAATGTTTTCTTTTAATGTTAAAATTAAGAATTCAACGTTTACTAGGTTTTTTTTAAAAAAACTATGTTAAATTGATCCTAAAATTATTTTTACATTCTAATTACAATACAGTTTATATCGAGAAAGCTTTGTAATTACTTTTCAATTTTAAATGATGTCCTGTAGCAATTTTTTTCCTATTTAATTTAAAAATTGTAAATCGCTTTGCGTATACATAGATATTTAAAGTTGCAAGTTTTTTTCCTCGCTAAGATTGTTAATGCTTCAGAAATAGTTCTCAGAATTTAAGGATTCTTTGTGAATGATGAATGGAAACTAACGTCTTATTTTCTTTGATTGGTAGTTAAATAATATTACTAATGTTTCTAAACTTGAATTTTTTTTAAACGAATGCACTAATTTTAAATATTTCATTATCAGTTTATAATTGTTTGCTAATTTCTTCAGTATCTTAAATTACACTCTTTATGAAATTACATAAAATTTATGCATTCATTAAGTATAAAAATATGATAGAAAAAAAGTATACTGAAAAAAATTGGAATGTATCTAGAAAATAAATGTTTTATTAGTTATAATAGAAAATTAAAGATGGCATTAATTTAATAATTATTAAGTATAAAAATAACTTCAATAAATGGAACTGAAAGAAAATCAATATTGCAATAATCTTTTGTTTAAGTAAGGCATATTTAGAAGTCAAGAAGTTTTGCATATTCTTTGAAAAATATTGATTCTTAAAACTAGAGTTGTTGAACTTTAAAAAAGTTAATATTAAGGAATATTGCAGGGAACTGTAATTTTTGCTTAATTGTTTTATATAGATTTATAACTGTTTTCCTTATAATAGTAGCAGTAGTATTTGCATATTAGTTTATAATTATTTTCAGAATTTTCTAACTGAAATCATACTCCTTGAAGTAAATATACTATTGAAATAAAACTCATGAAAGATGTAATCTTCCAATGATGAATCTGCATTTGTATGAATATTTGAACTTATACTTTGTGCTAAATTTAAATTGTTTCTGAACTTCTTTAGATAAATGATGAGTATTTAAAATTTTTGAATTTACAGTGCCTTAATAGTTAATGTTCTTAATTGTAAATCAGGGGCTTTTAAAATTGGACAATACAATAAATTTTAGCCTTAAAACTTTAATTGAATTGAAAAAGCATGCCAGTAAAATAGATGGTTCATAAGAGCAATATTTGAAAATATTTATTATTCTTCAAAGTGTACTTTATAATGTAAATATAAAATATTGAATATTTATATATTAATTAAATAACAGCTTTATATAAATATGCATTAGGAGGAGGGAAAAAAATATTGGCAGGGGTGGCTAGAATTGATGAGCAGTTGCCACTTGGTCACTGATTGTTCAGTGAGAAATAAAGATTTTCATTGGCAAAAATCTTCATTATTCTGAAAGAAAGTATCAAGAGCCAAGTTCAAAAAATCAGATAACTTAGATATCTTCTAAAAGTTATATGATAAATAATGAAGAAAAGTAAATTGTCTGAATCTGGTGACAGATCATTAGTTAAGTCTATGGAATGACAAATAATTATGGACTGTTTAGTATTCATTTGATTCAAATGTTGGTAGTTTGTACTTCAGAATAACTAACATGTTGACTAATGAAACAGGTATTATATTTTGTTGACAGTTTATGGTCTGTTGTCCAAGAATTCAACATAATAAATGAGAATTTTATAAGTATTGTTGCTTCCATCGATTATTTTAAATACTTGTCAGTGGAATTATTGTTGAAAATTAGAATATAGTATTATATAAGAGTAGAATGATAGATTACAAGGAGTAGTTCAGAGAATGTAAAGGTGTCTATCGACTTGTTTTACCTAATTCAGATTTTACGGGGAAAAAAGCAACATTATATTCATCTTATTGTTTCTTTTCTCCGTAATACATTTCCAAGATTTTCTGTGTTATTTTATTTCACTATTTGTGACTTTTAAAATCTAGTTGATGCTTAAGGTCAGTCTAATAAAAGCATAAGTAGTTACTGTTGTCATCTTTCCTATTATAGACATATTACAAAGAGTGCCTTCCCTCATAGCCAGATTATTTGAATTAATAAACCAATGGAAAAATGAAGTATGAAAAACATAAAATAAAAAAAAGGAATATAGATGGCATTTTAATATACACCATAAAAGGATTTATCGAACTACATGTTCCATTTCTTGAAAGAGTGCCTTTCTGAATTATTCACATTTTGTATTCAGTATTATAGGTATAAAATCAGAAAGTGAAATAGTTTTCAGTTTCTTCTACTAATTATTTCAGAAGAAAAGCTGTGTAATTCAACATTTTTAATGTCTTATCGATAAAATTTTCTTGTTAAAATGATAATTGATGAAAATAATAATAATAATTTATATATACTGCATTGAGAAAAACTATAGCTTAAAACTGAGAGAAGAAATATTTATTTTTGAATATATCTTAAATTTGCAATCGCTTTAATAAAAAAATTCGTAAAACTAGACAATTATGTTTAAAAAATGAAGACTGATGCATTCAAATTCAAGAACTTTTTTCTTAATTTTGAAGGAAATTCACTCATTTATGAATTCCAATATACTCATTTAAATAATTATGTGGGGAGTTTATTTTTACATGTTCTTTTTTATATCTTTTTTATGTATTATTTTAAAACATTATATTTTCTAATTTAAAAAATTAATGTTGATAATTTTTTAAAATAAAAATATAATGCAGTTAATTTTTTACTTAAAAAAATTCCTACAAAGGATATGTTTTTTTAAAAAAACTGATGCTTCTTTTAAATGAAAAGACAATGATTCCTCTTGTTGCTTGTTATTTTTGCAATTCTTGCTTACAATAAATAATAATAATAAAAATATTATTTTGTAGATTGCCTAAAACTAGTTAGAATGCTCCAAAGTTCTCTTTTGGTTATTCTTTTTTTAGTGTAGGAAGAAAGGCCATCATAAAATGGATATTCTCTATTATATTTCTTGTTTTGATCTAAGGACATAAAAAATTTACTTGAGGTAAAGGATTTGCTTGGTGATCCGACTTCTCCAACATTGCCTTATCTATATCTTAACTTCCAATAATGAAATGTTTAAAGGGAATGGTTTTTACTTTTTAAAATTATTAATAATACTAGAGAATTAAGTGCTATAACTTTGAAGTAAAAATGAAAGCAGTTAATCTTTCTATTTGGTCTTTTGGCCTCATAACTGAAATGCAATATTTTTGAGGAAGTGATAAGGATGGTCATTGCTGTATCTTTTTTTTTTTCCAATTTAAAGCATGAAGTATTTTTCCAACATCTAAATAATAAAAAATGTATAAATCTGCAATCATAATTTTTAAAAAAAGACAATCTCTTATATCTGTACCCTACTGTTAGATCAATAAAACTGATACTGTATTGAGTAAAATATGATAGGCAACCTAAGAGTCTTCTCAGAAATTTACTTCTGATATGAAATTTTTTTTTGTATTAGAAATATCAGCCTTATAGCAAAATAAAAAACTCAATTTTTTTTATAGAGAATCAAATTTCAAATTATGGACTCGTGTACTCCCTAAACCACCTCTTTGTTTATGTTTTAAAAAATGCTAGGAAAAATTATTATTTTTAAAATAAACAAACAACAAAAAACCAGTCAAATCAATATAAGTTTCTTTTTTATTTTCATATCTCAATAATTTTGATAATTGGAATTTTTATGTACATTTCAGATAAAAGAATTTTTTTTTAATTAATAAATGATAATTTTTACTCTCATTCACACAGTGAGTTTTTTGTATAGAAGGTTATTTATTTGGCCTTTTGTTATTTTTGGAAATTACTTATTAAAATTCTGTTGATAAATTATAAAACATATGGAGCACTTGAAACAAAACTCTCAATAGATTGTGTTTAAATGAAAAGAAGTTTGTAATCAAGTGAGCATCTTATGTGGTCTTTTATTTTTTTAATCATTTATATTATATGTGGATTTTTGTTTTCAAAAATAAAAAAAGAATTATTTTTTAGTCAAGAGTTCAATGTCTTGTGTTTAAATTCAAAGATTGATTAAATTCGGTTTTAATAATGAATATGTGACCTATCAGCTTAATTTGACAGAAAAATTGAAGTGATAAGTGAAAAAGCAATGGATTATACTCTTAAGAAATTTAAAATTTCTTCAACTTCCAAGTTTTGAAATTCTATTTAAAACTACTACATGAATAATTAGATTTTAAGACTAATTTATATATTTAAACTAAATGTTTTCTTCTGTTATCTTTTAATGCACATTAAATGTACTGAAAAATGTTTTTAAATAATTGGAATGTTAAACATATTCTCATGAATATCTCTTCATGTTAGTCAATATAATTCTTATTTTTAAAGAAACTTAATGTATAATTAGAGGTATTGAAAAATACAAGTTACTTAAAAAAATTAGTACATATAAAAATTTACCTCAATAAATAATAAGACAATACTGCTTATTTGAAAAAAAAATTATGCTAATAATTTAATTTTTATTATGATTTAGTAATTTTATCTTTTACAAATAATTATTTTCTTTACATAAATAACTGTAATAATTTAGTTTTTATACTTGGGAGAACAATCTAAATTTAATTTTGAGAAATTCTTTAATAGTTTATAAATCTTTTATTTCATTTAGCATAACAAAAATTAAGTAGTAATATATAAAATAGCAGCTTACATTTCATTAAGTTATCATAAATATTTGGTTTATTTAATAATTTTTTTTAATTATTTGCTGTCAAATTTAATAATAAATTAATAATTATTTTTATCTGCTTTGTCTATTATTTTATTTTGTTTTGAAAGTTGGGAGAATAATGGAAGTTTTATTACAATTACAAGTGTGATCATTCCATTTGAAACTATGCTCTTGATTTTTTTTTATTTCTTTTTATTCTGTTGGACAATATTTTTGTTAGAATTGTACCGAAATATTGCTTTTAAAATACTTGATAAGCTTTTTAACAGTCTACTTGGATAGTTTTCATTTCTAATTTAGGAGTTCCATTCTGATCAAATATTATTGCCATTAATTTAATTATTTTATTTAAAAAAGTCATCTGGAAATATTGTTTAGTGGTTATGAAAATAATATATTTTAATATCTTTCTGAATGTGATTCCATTTTTTCAAATGAGAGGTCAAACGTCTATCTTGATTTTCAATCAATCTCAATTGAGATAATTTAAATCATCCTGTGGTATTGGATAAGAGATGCTTTTTCAAAATTATGGTTATTTTCTACTGCAGATTCAAATTTATCTTATTAACTTTACAGAAATATATAGTATATATCATAAACATACAAGAGCTGCTCCCTATCAGCTTAAATATGCAGGATGAGCTAGATAACTGGTTGGCATGACATTTAAATCGACTTATAATCAAAATAGACTGATTATGATGTGTTCGACATTCCACTCCTCACTTAATATGTTCAGCCCTTCATCTAATTGGATATAACTCAGTAACTTTTGATCATGAGATATAAGACATGGCAGATTTGAATGTTTAACTGCATGTTTAGATTTTGCAATTCAAATTATAAAAATTAATTTTTGTATTCAAAAATAGCAGTATGTTTGTTGTTTTGTGTAACATTATTGAGATGGCAAAACTTATAATTGAGAACTTTCATCCCAGTTTGACAGTTGATTAACAGCTCAAATAATCTTGGCTACTTTCTTTGTAATATAAGTCACTTGCACTTTAGATTTAATATATTGGATAAAATAGAATTAAGAAATATTGAGAGAATACCTGAGAAATACTAGCATTATGTATGAGAATAGCTGCATGTGGATACAACAGACTCATAGTTGGTATAGTGTTGCAGCATACTGGTGCATGAACCATTTTTTTTAATTATAACTTTATAGTTACAAACTGCTTATGCTTAGTTGAAAATAATGTTTTATGAATTATCTGATATCAAGACAAATTTCGATTCTAAAAATGCAACATTAAAAAAGAATCATTTTTTTCAAAATTTGGGATGGTAGGAAAAATTTGGTCTCATATTTGAATCCACCTTACAAAGAAAGTTACATTAGAAATATTACAAACATTTCAGGGATCAAAACCTTGATAAAAAATGTAATTCATATTTCATTAGAAAAACTGAAAGCATAATCATCTTTTTGAGTCAAATGAATTTTGTGATATTTATTAATGATGTGCTTGCATGTCTAATTTTTATGTATATGATTAGATTACCATACTGTCATGTCAAAGAAGCTTGTGGAAAAATCTGTAAAGTTAACATTAAAAAAATTATGAATGTTTGCTTCTTATTCTAATGACATTATTATTTCAAAATTACTGATGCTTGTTATTTAATTAGTTTATTTGAAACTCTTGTAAATGTATTGCTGCCATGCTAGAAGTTTTTCCTCTTATTTTTAATCTAAGTTATATTACCCTTCTGATAGAATTGGCTTTTGCATTTTTCTTGCTCAATTCTGAAGTATGCAGTTTGTATTTATATGTATGTGTGCTTTTTTAAATGTTCAGGAATAAAGTGCTTTTAAAAGTTCGGAAATATGATTTAGAAAAAGTTTGATTAATTCACTTAAAATTTGTAATGAAATAAAATTAGAAAAATTGAGTTATTTCTAATTTTTAGTCACTTGATTTTCTTTTCAAGAAATGATTACATTGATGTTCGTCGAAAACTCGTTTAGATAATTAAAAATTTTATTTTTGTAGATTTTCAAAGCGATTTCATGTAAGAATTAAAAAAAAAAAAAACAAGCAAACAAATTCTCTATAATATTATTAAAACATTATCCAAAAAAAAAAAAAAACTGTTGGAGATTTTAGTTTTTAAAATTCTGACACTCTCAATTAGTTGTGCTACACTGATTGAGTTTCACATACACTTTCTTTGCTGCATTATTTATGATTATTCTGTAAAGAATGTCTTGGTTAAAGAATGAAATGCTCAATTTATTTTACATATTGACTTAAGAGATGTTTGCATGCTGTGTCCTCATTAATTTAAGAAACGTGCAGTTAGCAAAATTTGTTTTGTCATATGCATTTAAATTAAAAACGGATTTTCCTCCCAGTTTGTCATTTATATTATTTTGTGAAATGGAACAAAAATATTGAAAAATTGTTGTCCATTGTATATAATTTTAAAAAATAATTAAACTTTAAAAAATACACTTTTGTCCGAAAGGAAGATAAATTATCTTGGTAGTATAATTCGGAAGGGAAATATTTCTACTTATTTCTTTATTATCATGTACCATTTCATGTTTTGTGAAATGGAGTTGGACTTTTGTTACGTTTTCTGTCACCTTTGTGATTTTAACTTACTATACGTTGAAAGAACACGTTTACTCGTGAAAATTGACAGAAAGAATATTTCTCTTAATGTTGAATTTTCTGCCAAGATTGTATTTAATACTAGCCATTTTTGGCCAGCAACTGGTTTGCTGAGAATATTGGTTGTTTTATTTCTCTTCATTCTCTTATACATGGATTAGATCTCCTTGATTTCCTCAAAAAAGCATTTTTAAGCATGAAATGTAATAAAAGTTAAGATTTTCTTATTTTGCATTCATTTGTTTTAGTTATTGAATAAATGAACGTTCCTCATAAACTAAAAATAATATTTCCTAATAATAGTCCATTCGATATCATTGCGCAATTAAAAATACCCAATTTATCAGATATATTGCGAGCCAGAAGACAGGGCGCGCATCATGGACCCCGAACTAAAAAGCCCCCTCCCCCCTTTTTTTATTAAACGCTGCCCACACACCCAGCAAGGCAATCCCTTAAAAACAGCTACGTTTAATGTTGTACAGTGTTATTTCACAAATTGTGCTACTTGGGTTTTAAAGAAACAATATTGAGTAAAATCATTTGCATCAATCGATGATTGATGCAAATGATTTTACTCAATATTGTTACTTTATAAATATATTTTTATTCAAATTTATAACAAATAAACTTCCTGAATTTCTCTGCTTTTAAAATTATTTATTGATCTGATTTTTTCTCTCTCTCCGAGCTTTATTGGGGGTTTAATTTTCCCATGTTTCATTTGACTTTTTTCATTCATTTCTTTCATAAAAAGAGGGGGGGGGGGATTTTTTTTCTTTTGTAAGCAAAACTGCAATGCAGAACATTTGTTTTGGATATTTCACTGCGATATATGTTGAATGTATTTTTAAGATCCTTTAAGTTATTCGTTCCATGTTTCCATTTATTAAAGTGGTTCATTTTATATAATAATCGAATATATATATATATATATATATATATATATATATATATATATATATA
>JAOUZG010012691.1:7389474-7401325 GCA_026289955.1 Argiope argentata
ATATATATATATATATATATATATATATATATATATATATATATATATATATATATATATATATATATATATATATATATAAAAACTATAAACTTGTTTTCCATATAAATGGTTCTCTGACATTTTAAAATTGAATATTTTAGGCTTGAAAATTTATTAATTTATCTTGATTAATTAAACAAAGAAATATAATTTTCTTTAAAAAAATCTAAGCAAATTTTATTATGATCTGAATATGCTTTTAATCATACGCTTGTTTGAAAATATTTTTCTAAATAAATTTTTTTTTGTGCTATGAAATTTCTAAATGTTTAAAAAAAGGAAAAGTATTTTATTGAATATTTAATATTTTAAAAAATATTTTATCTTAGATTATGGCCCTATATGAAGAATAAAGAGAAAAAAAAAGGAAACATCAATAATACAGGTACGAAGACTTAAATCTTTTGATTCTTGTTTTCATCATTATTACTTTATTATATCATTTATATATTTATTGTATTTGATTCTTGTATTTATGGATGATGCATTAAATATAATTTAATAAAATTAACTGTCATTTTTATCTGAATACTTCGTTGAATATAATATTTATTTATTCCATAATTATAGTCAAAGGAATTTTGCTGGAAAAAAATTCTTTTATACAATGAATAAAAAGTTATTTGGATAATATAAATGTTTATGTAAGTGAATTGCAAAGATAAATTTCATAAACTCGTCCACTGATTTAAAAGTATTAATTATGAAAAAAATTATACTAATTAATTTATTTATTAAAAGAAAACTACAGATAAATTATAAAAGTAAACTATTAGTAATAGAATTAGTTTTTAAGAATCGAAATGTGCGAAAAGAATTTAAAACGTTAGTTGAAATTTCCAAATTCATATTATCATTTTTTCAGAGGGTCCCTAAGCACTTTATCGCGAATTAAAATATATTCTTTAAGTACAATTGAAGTTTCAATTAAATGTTGAACGATATTTTGACGGATTTTTTTTTTCGATTACATTTGAAATTGTTCCTGTAAAAAACGAAGTTTTACGTCATTTTAAAGTCTAAAAAATTATCTTTGTAACTACCATTTTAATTTCTGTAAAATTCTGTAGTCTAGACTGAATTAAACTTTAAATATATTTTTAAGTGTATCTTATAACATTATTTTCATTGTTACTTCTAATATTTTTTGCTAGCTTTTTCCTTCCATTGTTGACGATCAGACTTTGAAAATTTGATTTATTTTTCCAAATTGAATGGCTTTCCTTTTAAGCATGCTTGAATTAATTGGTTGACTACTATAGCTATTGCAGCTTACGTTTAACTAGAAAAACAATAAAAATTAATCTCATTTATCTAAAAATTATTTTATATTTATCTTTTAGTGTAGCATTCTTTATTATTGAAGTAGGCTAAGTTTTGTTATTGAATCAGATATATTTTTATTGAATAATTTTTAATATATTGCGCAAATTAGGAAATGCATTTCCTAATTTGCGTAATTGAATTGAATTTAATTGAAACTTCAATCGTACTTAAAAATTATTTTTTAATTCGCGATAAAGTGCTTAGGGACCCTCTGAAAGAATGATAACATGAATTTGGAAATTTCAACTAACGTTTTAAATTCTTTTCACACATTTCGATTCTTAAAAACTAATTCTGCTTAATGTGATAATTTCAGGTATTCAGAATCTTGGTAATAATAAGCGAATTGGATAAAATCAAATATATTTTATTCATGTCAAGGGAAACGGAAGGAGGGGAGGGGGCACTTATCTCATGTTTATCTTTATTTTTTTGCTTATTGACAATCATTCCTTAACCACATGATGTGAAAGACACGCCATGTGATGTTTTTGTCACAGAATCGCCAACAATATGCTACTTATGTCAGCAGGCAATAGTTAAAATGATGTTCACAGCCTGTTGGTTGAGATTATTTGGCAGAGCATATTTTACAAGAGCTCAATCTTAGACCAAAAATTATCTAGAAAATTTAAATCTTTTCCTGATTTCTATACGTATCGGATGCTATGTGAGGACCCGCTGCGATTAATAGTGGAATGTTTTGGCAGACGCATCTGAGATTCTTGGATGTTGCTTGTTGAATGATGTTGTATAGCGAATGCTTGACATATTTCGGCATTTATTGAAATGTTTTTCTTAAATTATTAACGTTTAGAATTATTAACGTTCATTGCTAGTTTCAGATCACAAAAAGGTCGTGATTTTTCAAAATTTTCAGAAGTAGTAGTACAACATTGCCACAGCTTTGTGAGGATTTTTTTTTGTAAACTTTTGTACCTGTTGGGGATTTTAATTTTGCTCTTGACATTGAAATCAACTCTGTTTTTTAAAAATACATTTTGCTTTTATAATTCATTAACAGGCTGTAATGGTTTATAGTCACTCAGCAGATTTCAAGCTAGACCTGGCAGCTTAGCTGTCCATTTAAACTAATCCAGACCTCTCTAATCCTTATAAAAGAATGTGAACCCTATCCCATAGGAAAAATGACTCTCTGAACTCCCCTTTTTTACAAATGCAAGAAATTTCTTGAATGCAAATTTTAATGCTAGTTGAAAAGGAACTGTCTATCAATTCAAATCTGCCATCATTAAATAATATAGTGATCAGAATAAACTGATATTTTTGTATACATTAGAATACGTCGGTGAGAACTGGATGATTTTGATAATATAAAAGTGAATTATAACATTAAGATGATCATATTAAGCAGCATGTACTATACATGCAAAATTTCAGTATTGAATGATTCTGCTTAGTGCTTTTATACTTTTACGAACATGCTTCAATTCTGCAAGCATGTTATTAGATCAGTTGAAGTTTAACCACTTCTCTTTGAAATTTTCAAATTCTGGTTGAAATAAATAGAAATTTATGGAGACAAATAGTACAGTGAGCATATAAGGTTTCTTTGGTTCATTCTGAATGTATCGTCTTATGAATGATTTTTTAGTACTTTTCGTTTGCCTTAATTTCTCGTTTTGGGCGATTTTGATTTTTAATTAAAACTGCTACTTTTTTTCTTCTTTTTCCTATTCAATTCCAAAATAAATAAATTAATTAAAATAAATAATAGTGTCAGCTGAGGCCGAAACAGTCCGCATGTGCAAGTTGTAGCCAAATGGCGATTGCAAAATTCAACCCGATTTTGCGTCCACTTAAGTGTTTAATATGCATAGATCACAGAGAAGGATATGATCCAGAGGTCTCACTCTCATAGACACTAATGGCAACTTTTTTAACATGGGCATTCACATAGACAGTAGCGCCACCGCTGTTGATGTTGATGACTTAGAACTATTGCGCGGTGAAATGACGTCATCTTTCTTCGTGACGTCATGATAAGGATGTCAACAACGCAGCTACATTCATTATATTGACTTTTGCAGTCTTGGAATAATATCCCCTAACAAATTGTTATCTGAAATCATTTTTTAAAATTTATTCTTTCCATTATATAAAAACAAATAAAAAATCATCCCTGTTTGTTGTATAGTAGTGAAATTCATATGTATTATCTCCATACTTAAGATTAATTAGATTACATTTTTTCTTTTCAATGAAACTCCATCAAATTATTAAAAAAATTCTCTTCCATTGGAAATGATTTTTTTTGTTCATTTGTAAGGTTAATGCTTACTTTTTACTACTTAAAGAACAAATTTGAAATTTTACATTTTGATGAATTTCATATTTCATTAAATTATATTATTGATTGCAAATTTTCTCTTTCTTTTAATTATAATATATACCAGTAGATTTTAAACTGCAATTTATGAGTTTTTAAATATTTTATTCCAATTTAGACCACTTCAAAACAATTTTATTCTGTATTTATATTGGCTTTAAAACTTAAATTACTCTCATTTATAAGCTTTGGTTACTCTTATTTCATTTAACCAAAGTTATTTTAAGACTAAAAGTTAAATTCAGATTTTTTTTACAAATTCTAACAAAATTAAATATATTTAGCATTACAAATTGATCACGAAATAAATAACAAACAATCCAAATAATGTTGTCTTTATTAAAGAACAAAATAACACAATCCACAAATTTCAATTAAAAATAAAGACTGATAAGTTTTATAAATTTAAAACATATGACAGAAAGGTTCCAATACAATATGATAAAATCCCAAGATAAAAAGATAAATGAAATCAATTGGTTTGAGTAACATTTTTAACATCATTCAGCTAGTTAATTAAAAATAGTAGTAGACTGAAAATTATTACTGGCATAATTATTGTTAATTAAATTTCAAAAAAAAAAATATCTTTTTTAATGTTCACTATACATGTAAAACCTTTTTTTTTTTTCGAGAATAGTAGATTGTCATTTCATCATTCATTTTTTTGATATTATCTTTAATCATCATCCATATAAAAGAAGAAATAAAAAAACTATGTGCTTCATCTTTGTGTTCTATGTGATTATCAAAAAACTATAAATTAATTTGGTTTAAAACAGTTTTGAATTTCTGACTTATGCCATCTCTTTGGTAAAAAAGGCTAAAATTTCCATAAAATCATTCATGCAATTTAGAAAAATGTTGTAATAAATATTCAGTTGGCCATTTCAATCCTGATTTACACATGTCATATTCTTTAAAATACAAAAAAAAATATTGTGATTATCTAAAGTTTTATCATCATTTACAAGTAATTTTTTGCATTCCATGCATCCATGAGAAGACAAAAAAAATTTTGCTAAAAAACCTGATGTATATGATAAAACATTTTCTTCAACTATGTTTAGAGTACCTATGTTCAAGTTATCCATGTCATCTTGTTTCGTTCCTTCATCCAAGTCCCCAGAATTTTCATTTATCAACTCATACAATTCCTTTTTGTTTAAAGAAGTAAAATCGATTAAAGTAGAAGCATAATCATCCTCACAGTTTTTGTTTGTTGACTGCTTTAAAAAATTAGTAATTATTACTTTGTGAATGGTATGTCTGAATTCATAAGCATCTGGATTTTCTCGGAAGCCTCCATGCCGTCTCACAGAAGAAAAGGTATTTTCTAACAGATCTTGATTAAATCGATTTGTAAGGAGAAATTTGACTTTAGTGAGTAAATATTCAGAAATTCCACTGAAAGCATTTAGAGTTAAAATCCTACTGATTTTACAAGGTACAACAATCTTCCTATTGTTTTTTCTTGATCTGAAATGCCATGTTGCTATCCACTTTATCATTTCTTCCCAGAATTTATTATGAAAACTGTTCTTAGTTAATGAACATAATTCTTTTTTTTAATGATATAATCTTCTCGAATTAACAGAGTCGAACAACTTATCAATCTTCCAAATGAATTCTGCTGTTTCAATCCCTTTACTCTCTACATTATTAGCTGCCACATGTAAATTTAAAGCAGCTGCTATGGAGTGACTTAGTACCTACAGAAATAAAACAAGCACTGTAGAAAAAAATTCAGGCAACTTGTATCTTTTTAATTAAAAATATTGATAAATTACACATTATTAAGAATAATCTAGCAATTGAATAAAAGTTGAACTTCCTAGTGAATATGAATCAAAGAAACAGAAATTAATCTAAAAGGTGATTTTGAATTTACTATCTACTAAGCATATCAATTAATCTTTTTTGTTTAAAAATAAAACTGAATATAAAGAAAAAAAGCACTTATCAGATATTTTGTAAATTTTTACAGAATATAATAAGTATGGCAAGTTCATCCATAAATGCTTATGTAAATGTTGTACATTTTTAGAACAGAAATGCTAGAATTAATAAATATGAGAAAAATATTATATTATGACAATCTAAACCTGAGCTGCCAGTTTTACATTCATTTTCCTAAGTCCACATACTAAGTTTTCCTAAGTTCAATATGTTTTTTTGTAAGCTTCTTAAAAGCAGAAAATTTCTAAAAAAAGAGAGAATAGCACAATTACTATAAGAGTAGATGTCCCCAATCTAATCTTTTATCACTTTATAAAGAAATCTTAATATTACTATTTTACTTACACTTCTTTAATCCAACTCATATAATTTTTCTATATGTTTCCATGACACATAGCATGTTCGAGGCTCAATTCCAGCTACAGTATCTATAAAGTGTATCCCATAGTTCTTTAGGTTGTTTCGCACTGATTTCAAGAGATGAGGAGGATCATACATAGCAAAAACTTTTCTACTATTGTGCCAAAAGAAGGGTTCATCTTTAGTAATTTTCAAATCCTTGGATAGCTTTTTATTGTTTGGACCTGGAATTTGCAAGTAAAAATACAATTCTAACACAGCAGAGAATTAACACAAAAAAGAAAGCTATATAAGAGTATTAAAATAATATTCTTCATATATAGCAATAGACGGTTGTAAAAAGAAATTAAAATAGTAGTTAGATCATAAATAAATTATAGAAACAAGAAGAATAAAGAAACTAGTAATTCCCAACCTTGATCACTTATTATAAACACTACTTCCAATTCACATGTCTGCAATGTTTCAATTGCTTTTCGCACTATTTTCTCCAAAGGAAAATCCACATAAGGGGAAGTGAAAAAATAATCTAATACCTATAATTTAAATAAATTTATTTTTGAAAGACATTTATTATTTATTAACAGTAACATGTATGATTTGTACAGTTTGATTTAATGTTATTCTTTTAAGATTGTATTATTTAAATAGTAAGTTACTTATTTGCATTTTCAAACAAAATATACTAAATAGAAATGAAATTTTTTTTATTATACCTGCTTCCAGTTTTTCACAATTCCACATACCATAAAAATGAGAGCTTGAGTAGCATAGGGTGGCTTTTCTTGAAAATCATTCCTTTCACTTATAAAACCATCTACTGAATCTAAATCTGCTGCATATGTCAATCCTTGTTTAGTTGCCATTTCATATATTAAAAGAAGGCACAACCTATCTTCTTCATTCAGATGACTTGATTGCTTTTTTAATCAATTTATCAAATTAGGACAAAAACCTGAAGTTCTGGCAACATTATAAGTATATCTGAAATAATTTACATTATGTTAGTTAAAAAAAACATTATGACTCATCTTAACTATGATACTGCTACATGAATAACTTTACATTAATTATGGACAGTGAAATTTTAATCAAAGAAATGTTTTAACACTTTAAAGCATGAAACACTCAATAAGATTTATTCATTTAAATTCAAATACATATAAGTTTCAAATATAATAATCTTCTAAAAACTGAATAATAACTAGCATCAAATGAGTAATAATTGCATTAAATTTATTAATTAAATTCGTGTCATTAGTAATTTTTTTCATTTTTTAATAATGTTCATTACACAGCTGGAATTGCTGAATTCACACACACAAAAAATTAACATATAGATTACTGATTAAAAAAAAAAACTATTTACCTGTACAGAGTAGCTTTGCTTGGGAAGACAAAATATTTCCGAAGAATTTTGTAGGTACTTGGACTATGCAGATAAATTTGAAGAACAAATGCTTTCTCTCTTGCTGACCAACGCCTCTCTTTGCCAGCTCTACGCTGCATTCGTATTTGTGATGTTATAAACTCATACAAATGTGGTTTGTTAGATAATTTTGCTTTCAACTGAGCCAATAAATTAGAAGAGAAGCGGACTCCATACAGTCTTTTTTTTTTTTTTTTTAGTTTTGAAACATTTGATAATAAACTTTTAATTTTCCTTGTTTTTGGGTTGACTTGCAGGTGCTCACTTGTGTTAAATGATGTTGCTGTTGGAGATACTGGATTTGTAGAACATGATTGAGTAGGGTGAGTAACTGCAGGAGATGGACTGTGGGCCTCATTTGAATGTGAAGAAAAAATATTGTCAAAAGCAAAAGGCAAATCTTCTTCAATATGAGGACAAGCAAATTTTGATTATCTGCGCTTTAAAGAACTGGTGAAACAAGATTCAGAAAAATGCTTGTCACTCAATCTAGCATTCCTCAAGACATACTGCAAATTCTCTGGTGTCACATCCCAATTCAAAGCTGAAAACCATTTACTATTTAAAAAATATTATTGTCTATTACATTATTGATATATGCACAGAGAAAATAGTAAACATTCAGATTCAGAGCTTTATTACACAAGCAAAATTGCAATAAAATATAGGAAACATTCTACCACTCCATTATATTTAAAGCATTAAGTCCATTAAAATATATTAAGAAAAAATAAAAGAGAACTACAAATATTATTTTATATGATTAAATTTACAAAATAGGACAGTTATTCAATAACAGAAATGGAAATTCCGCATGTTCTGTAAATCAGTTAATTTAAATTTATTACTATTTATTTTCATATTTAATTTCAAAACAATTAAGCATACCTGCTCTCATCCGAAGGAAACTTGAATAATATCAATCCAGGTGCTTCATTCCGACTTCTACAACAAAGACAACATTTCATTTGGCCCAAGGAGAATTTTCCCAATGATTTATCCGGAGTCACACAAGGTCCGGCGTTAGCATCCATTCTAAAAATATAAAAGACATAGTACACAAGGAAGGAAAAAAGAAGAAGAAGAATTTAAACATATAAAAAAGAGATAATTCACAAAACAAGATAAATCTAAACTAAATAATAATTTCAATGCTAAAACAGAATCTTTCAAATTCCAGCGTCAACAAGCAAAACACTCAAAATGGCGGTGAGTTTCGGAATCGTTTAGAACATTCGCGGCTTTCGTTTAGTTCCTGTATCACAACGCCAACAGCGGTGGCGCTGCAATCGTTTACCAACTTCGAAGTTAGACCTCTGGATACTTTTCTCTGTGGCATAGATATTTATAGGATGTTCCAAAAATAAGTAGATCAATCCCCACAAATATTGCATTTAGGATACACTTTCAATTAGAAAATTTCTTTTAAATATGGTGGGAATTTGTATGAAAATACTTTGGCTTCTGTGGAAGTTAAATTATCAAAATTGAATTTTTATTCATCCCTTTTTGGGTAAAAGTGTCAATTAGTAAATGTTTTTCTTACGTCCATCTATGCATGCAAGGAATTTACAAATCTTTCTACAGACTTACTACATGGAATCTTACTACAAAATTTACAGAGATATGCCTATTTAAACTTAGAGGCACTAATCACAAAGTTAAATGAAAATATTTATTTTAGAAATGTAAATTTATTCAGTATAGACTAACTGCCATGTATAAATGTTTGTCTAGTTGTACATCATCATGACTTCATTTGCTAATCGATCGATAATAGCAACGCCGCCTGTAAAGAAAGCATGAGAAGCTGAACATTTAAAATATATGAAAGAAGTACTGGAAGGCTGAGCAAGAAACTAAAATTCTTTGCTCGCACTTGCGTGCGTGCTCTCTTAAAAAATGATTAATTTTAGTAATGGGGGACGTTTGATAAACTGCAATGTAATTGTAAACCTGATTTAGTTGTAGAAAAATAGAAATGCCGTTTCCTGAATTCTCGGGATCCTTCTAGGAATTGTGAACTGTTTAGTGATCGCAAACTACATAATCCTTACTTTCCGTTCAGCCAAAAATGGCGAATGGTTAACACAATAACTGAATTGTATTCTCTTCTCTAAAGATATATTATAACCATCGTGAGAACATTAATTTCAGTTATAAAAAGCAAACATACAATTTTTAATCTTCTTATTTATTATTAGTATTATATATTAAAGGGACTCGGTACCCCAAAATTTTTCCCCACATTTTTTAATAAAATTATCAACTTTTGTGATAGATGTTAATTTTGTAGAAACCGAAATTTCTGAAATATTTTTCACATTCAAAAGTTACAAATTTTAATTAAAAAAAGAAATTCAGCATTCTTTAAAAGTGCTTCTTGGGCAATTTTCAAAATATTTTCCTCAAATTTTTTTGAGAGAGACCTCACAATGCATGTAACAAAAATAGGGATCCGTTTTTGATATCTCTTTTAGTTTGTGAGGGAAAAAAATGTTTTACAAAATTTTGTAACATTTTTTGGAAATTATCAGATTTTTTTTCACTTTGAACATTTTTAGAAAAAAAAAATCTAATCAAAACTTCAACAAATCCATCCCTAATTCTATTAAGCATACATTTAAGAGTGAGCAGAAAAAAATTCATGCAATTACAATAAAATGTGATTGACTTTTAGCATTTTGTAGCAGACAAAATTTTGAAGGAAAAAAAAAAAGCAAACTGAGAAAAACAGCTTTTAAGTTTTTAACACAATAAAATTATAATAAAATCAGCTCATATGAAGTAAGATTTTTTTCAGAACATTAATATAGCATTTCTAAGTTTTAAAATACCAATTTTATTAATATACATTATTATCATATTTATTAATAACCGTTACCATGTATAAAAATTATTAGAAAAATTAAAGAAAAAATTACAAAATGTTTATTTTTTTAATTCAATAAATTTTTTAGTAACAGTATTTATAAAATGATCTGCAATTCTGTTAATCATATAACCAATAATACACAGTAAAAATTCAAGGCCAAATAAAATCAGCCATTTTGAAGTAAGTAAATTTTCTAAGCTATAAAAAAACATATGTTCAAAAATTTTCAATATGAAATAGTTTATATAAATACATAATATTTTAAATAATATATTAACATTCAGATTTAATTCTATAAAAGTTTTGTGTTAATCTGAGACATATAGATGAAAGCAAATTAACATAAGCAGTAATAACATATTTGAAAATGACCCCCCCCCCCAAAAAAAAAGAATTTACAAAGAAATTATATAGCAAGGTAATAAGGTGTATTATTATTCATTGCAAGGGAAAGGGATTTTCTTGCTATGAAATTGCTTGAAGAATCTATTAAAAAGCAGATAAAAAGCAAACAAATTCAGTAGTCTTGAAAAAGACAGTTTTGTTTTCAAAATTATTATAATATAACCAAAGATAAATTCAATCAAAAACCACAACGAAAGCGGCAAAATTATAAATAAACAAGGATTTACTGTAACTGTTTCAAACAACTTTCCCTCTTTTTATTTCATGAAAACAAAATTAATAAAATGCTTGGTTTGGCTACTCGCATATGAAATATGTTTGATGTAAACACAGAAAGTGAGCATGCTAGCTGATATCGCGTTAGACAAAATAGTTCCATGTCTCATTAAATACTTGTCGGATTGTTTTAAAATTTTGAGATTAACAAGTCAAAGGTTCAAGGATCATTGTTCACTAAAAATCAGAAAATTGACATTTTCATCGATTTTCCGAAAATTTGAGGTACCGAGTCCCCTTAATTTCGAAATTCAACGATTTCAACAAATTTTACAGTTATGATTAGTACGATTGCATGTGGTTTTTAAAATTCTGATCCGATATTGTGTTAGATTCGTGTCTCATTTTAAGATTATTCGAATACTCTTTGGGGTAGATGGGATTGGAAATTGAGTTACGAATAGTAAAAAAGGAAGCAGATTACTGGGAAGATTTCCGAGTGTTCACCCGATCTTCCATATTTCCACACCAGGCCAATAACACGTATAATTCAATACATAAGCACAATTACTTTTGGCCCCACATTATAAGCACGCCAAGTGTACGAGAATATTGATGATAGAATTTATTCCCGTTTTTTAAAAACAGAAAACTTAGTTTTATGCTTTTTTGAAAAGCAGTATATGAATTTGAGTTGGGACTGAAAAGAAAAGCATTAGTTTCAGTGATAAAGGAAAGCATTAGTTCAGTAATGCCGTTTTCTGTGGATTTGACAGATCTTAGTTTCTTAATAACTTTCTCACAACTGCTGTAAATTTCAATAAATCGACATTAGAACTTTCATTAGGAGGAAAAAAATATAAAATGCCATTAGAGCACGTAATGAAGT
>JAOUZG010012691.1:7401425-7452337 GCA_026289955.1 Argiope argentata
GATTTAATCCAACGCCTATTCAGCCAATTATGAATACTACTCATTAAATTCGGCCTTATGTAGACACTTTAAAATATCTCATAGTTACAAAAAAAAATTATGCAAATACAAGTATTGTAATTTCTATGAAAAGTATTGTAATTTCTAGTCCTAAAAAGAACTGATATATAAAGCATGTCATATCTTCATTTTCAGAAACCAATGTGAGGACATTACTTTCTGTTACAAACAGCAAACATCTACTGTTAATTGTTAATTTACCTATCCAAGTATTTGTTTATATTAATTTTGAAAATCGTCAAATTTTATAGATAATATTATTGTGATAAATACTTATACGATTAGTTTATGTAATTATTGTCTGTTATTCTAGATATAACTGCCAAGAAAAGAGTGCTCTCTCTCTCTCTCACACACACACACATCTTTAAAAATGCAATTTTGACCAGGAAGAAAAATACTTCCTAACAGGGTTTAACTATATGATAAATCATATAGTTACAGCGGGAGCAGTTTCTCGTCGACCTTTCCATAAAGTTAGACAACATCAAATATTGGGTTGGGGAATAATTTCGTAGCGTTTTTACCGAAGACTTTTGTTTAAACAAAAAACAATAATTATATCAATAAGTTAATCAATTATATATTCGCCGTTGCTGTTTACAATCTCTTCCCATCTCTCGACCAATTTGTTGATGCCGTTTCGCCAAAAGTCGCCTGGTCTGGTGGCAAAGAAGTTTTTAAGGATATCTTTGTTATCGAAGATAACACCCTTCATATGGTTTGACAGGGAGCGGAAAATATAGTAATCGGTCGGTGCAAGGTTCAGAGAATACGGCGGATGCAGAAGGACCTCCCATTCGAGCTCTTGGAGTGCGGCTTTGACGACTTGTACAACATGGTGCCTGGCGTTGTCGTGAAGAAGTTTGGTTTGACCATGTCGATCACGCCTTTTCAGTCTAATAGTCTCATTCACGCGGTGTAGCTGGGCAATATAGAGCTCCTTGTTGACCGTGGCATTCTTTTAGAGCATTTCCCGGTGCACCATGCCCTCCCAGTCACACCAAACATGATCTTTGGATGAAGGTCTGGCTTGACTCTCGGCTTTGGCGTATCTCCTGGAGCCAACAACTTCTTTCTTTGCTTCATATTGGTGTATAGGTACCATTTCTCATCTCCCGTGACGATTCGGTGCAAAAAGCGCTGTTTATGATCTCGTGTTGCTCGATGGCGGGCGAGATGCTGAGAAGCAACTTGAATGCAACTTTCTTTGTTTTTTCGTTGAGCTTGTTGCTTCCAATTTTTCGGTAAATCCCATTGAATGAAGATGATTGAGAATTGTTTTATGATCGCAGTTCATTTTTTCCTACGACTGGTTTGGCGACCGCTCTCCTTAAAAGGCGATTTGAGACGTTGTTCATCGACGTCAAAGTCGCCATTTTTGACTTTGCAAACCATTCCTGTGCTGTAGACTCGCCTATGACACCTTCTCCATACACGTTGCAAATGTCCCGGGCTGTTTCCGCAGCTTTTTGACCTCGATGAAAAGCAAAGAAGAGCAGGTGTCGAAAATGTTAATTTTTGCCTCCTGTGTATTCCATTTCTAAGCCTCAAAGCTTAAAAAAAATTAAATAACTTAAAAATGCAATTAACATAGTTTTGTAGAGCAGAAAGAGTTCTATCTAATAAATACTTACCCTTTGCCAAACAGCAAACAAATCGTTGTGCAATAAAAGAAATATAAAAACGCTATGAATTTATTCCCCAACCCAATAGTTTGATTTTGAAAATGACTGTCCCTCGAAATTGACGGGATTATTCGCAAATGTATGCCCTCCCCTTACTTCTCCGACATCAATGACTGTTAGGTTTAGAAATGTAATAATTCGAAGTTTCTGTCACATAAAATTTTTTATTAATCTGCCTCGTTGTATTTTTGTCCTGTATTAATCGTGTTCACAAATAGACAGTACTAAAAATGTTTGTGCATGTGTTTTTGTATTCAGAGGCCTGAGAAGTGGGCCTCATCAAAATAACGGACTTATCAATTTTTTTTTTACAGTTTTACTGTACTATTTTTATCTATATTTCTGTCAAAACAATTTTCTTATCTTTGAACAGAAATTTTCTATGTTTTGATGTTATTCAAAGCGTAATTCTTCAGAAAAGATAGGGAATGATTATTTTCAAACTTCCTACTGTATATGCTTACATCTATCTATTCCACGCTATGAGATTTTTAAACTCATCCGTCAGCTGTCAACTAATCGCCTTTTACATGACTGGCAAGAGGAGTGAGTGCATAATTTGGAAAATTGGGTTCGGAATGAGATTTAGTATAACGATTATATGCCTTTAGGATATTCATTCAATAAAACTTTAAAGCGCCATAGCCAGCCTTTCCGAGAGAATGACCCTCGAACTTTCAGAATAACCTTTATACGAGTCACTTGGGAGCAACCTGACAGCACATTTAGAGGAACGATAACTTCCTATCCTCGAGAACGGTGTCCAGAAATGTTTTTTTCTTTTAATTTCCCTTCAAAACTATTTCATATTAGCATTTTACAAACAGTTTTAATTGATATTTTTCAATTTTATGCCAAAATAAATGTTCATATGGTTGTTCAAAGCGTATTATAGTTGCTAAAGTTGTAACTTAAAAATTATTCTAATTTCTTACTATCTCCAATACACTGCAACAATGTTATTGCTCGCATAATGTATCATTATATGTGATAATTAAAGTCTTGTGTAGTCAATCGGGAGATAAAAAAATAATTCATGCTACTTGAATAAAAAATTTTTGTATAAACATTATAAGTTTTATTAAATTTGATAAACTTAAAAATTCTCTTATCATTGTGATTTTTCTGGATAAATTTAAAGAAAATGGTATTGAAATTTATTACTTTTTAAAATAGATTCTGCATGAACAAACTAAACCACTGTGAAACTTCTTCATGGCTCATCATTGGTAGATTTCAAGGGCATTTATCAGGTACTTTCTTATTTCATTGCTTTTATAAAAAACTAGATGCCTTTGGCGACCAGTCAGTTCGCCAGTATTAATGCTCGCTAAAATTTTCATATAATATTTTTTGTAGCTGTCTCTCATAACAGGTTTTTCACCAAAATATTTTTAAACCAAACAAATTTTGATAATCATATAATTCATTTATAGTATTATTTAGTATTATTTTCTTCAGATGTTCTATTCATTGTACTACTCACCTTTCTCTTTCTATCCGTGCAATGATTGTCCTGGAATTGATATTTTACTTAAATGGTGGAGGGAAAGGTCTAAAATTCTACCTTTTTATAGAATAATGAGATTCAAATTTTCGTAAATGTAAACACACTAAACAAATAAAGACACGATTGGTTTTCAAGAGATGCGAAAGTTTAAAAACAGCTTGGAAAATGCCGCGCACAGAGGAAATAATATTGAAACACACACATCCTTTTCTTTCTTTTTTTCTCTATCTTTTTTTTTCATCACTAATTTTGTTTCTACAAACCCTATTTTCACTTTGTTATTCTTTTTTTTTCCTCCCTGCCCAAATTTTATTTTGAGCAGGCATAGATTAAATATTCATACAGACTAATAATAAAAGCAGCTATTTTCTTTCTTTTTTTAAACATCCCGTTATCTATAAATGAAAACCAACTGACTTTGCGTGTTTCTTTCTAAACAAATCATAATTTATTACTTCCTGCTATCTTACTCGGTGTGGGGGAAGGAAATGAAGATTTTTGGCGGGAAAGTAAGAAAAGTGTCGTTTTAACTATTTTCCTCCAAGTTTTTTAATTTTTTCTCTCCATAAGAACCATCCTCGTGTCTTAACGAAAATATTAAAATTAAAATTAGCCGAATCGGTCGAGCCGTTCTCTAGTTTTGCGCTTAGCAACGCATTTCGAGTTCCATTTTTATTAATATAGATTATCTTTTAATTTTTTTAAGGTAAGGTAACTAACTATATATGCAGTTTCTTTGGTTTGTAACAGATTTAACTTACTAGTTATATCTATTGTCCAGAATACTTTTTCATGGGGACACATGTTTGATACACAGTTATTTAGTTAATTCTTAATTAAAGCAATGAGTCTGTTGAAGTTAATTAATTTTTTCATTTGTAATTGAAATCTTGAAATGAAAATGCAATAAGACCCTAAATTAAAGCAATAATAATGTTTTAAAAAACTGGTTGACAAAGTATAATAAATATCATAGCTTTAAACCTGAAAAATTAGGTGAATGTCCAGAATACTGTTAAGTAATTGAAAAATGCATTGTTAAATGTCACCAAGGATAAATATATAATATGTGATCTGAAGAGTGTAGTAATGATCATCAGATACAGCACAAAGGAACCAGGTAAATATTGACACCAAATTTTTCTCATTGAATTCACACCACATTTCTGTATGGTCTTGGCTATCTTACTTATGTAGTAAATGCCAAAGTTAGGTTTTTTTTACTCTTCTGTAAAATGTGTTATTTAGAACTTATTATTGCATTTTCAATTTCATCTCTATAGTTTTCTTTTTATTGAGTATTTTTTATTTTAGATCTCCTCTTTTCTTCTTATTCATGCAAGTGTTTTGATAAAACTTTATATTTCAAAAATGGGAATATACTAATAACTTATTATAATAATTTTAAAACACTGCGAAAAAGGGATATCTGATTATTTCAGCTGTTTTTCATTTATTTTAAAGCTTTTTTAACCTTTAAATCTTAATAATTATATATCACATTGCGTTTATTAATATTTCTTTGAGACGAGAAAAGTAATATTCTATATCTACAAAAACTTATTATTAAAAACATTCTTAATAGGAAGCTTCTAAACAGGATACTGTGATAAACTTTCTCAATTTTAATAACTGTGTGAAAAAAATTATTTCGCAGCTCAAAAATAAAATAATACAGCCTTTCAGATCATGCCAGATTTTTTTTTAATTTCCAATTTTTTAAATTCTGCAATTTTGATATTATTCTGTTACTGTCAATATTCATCTTGACTGTAGCAAAAGTGAAATGTTTAGACAGAAGTCTTCTTTTAAAAACACAGCATATAAAATTTTCATTCCCTATTTTAATTCAATGCATTTAATAATATAATTTGTTAATTCATCATTTCTTGAAAGACGAGTGATTTATTCTGATCCACATGAATCCTTTGATGCAATCATAACAATAGGTGAGTGTAAAGCAAATTCTTCTTAATTACCGAAGAAGACAATGGGAAGAAAGATTCGTCATGTACTCATATTTTTATTTATAATCATTGTGTAACATATAGTTTGTGGATCAATATATTTAGAAGTAATGAAGTGGAGAATGTGTACGATTTTCTGTTTAAATGTTTGTGATTTGTTTAATACCCTTAAAAATGGACAAATCACCATTACACACACACACGCGCGCATGCACACACGCTTATGTGGTTAGTAATCTTGGTAGTTACATAACCAAAGGGAGAAACTTTTTGAATGAAATTAAATTTATTTTTCCACAAGAGACATATTTTTTGCACAGGAACAAGGCACCTGTTCACACAAGATGGCAAGAGTGAAAGTCACAGAATTTTCGCCATTAGTGATTTTTTAGGAGATTTTGAGAGGGATTTATTTGTCACATATTCCTGTGATGTGGGACAAAAAATCTTGGGCATTTTTAAAATTCCTTATTAGGAAACATAATTTTTTTTCCCTTATATTGTTGTATTGTGAAAAGACAAATAAAAAGGAATTTTTAGAATGTGTGTTGAAAATAATTAAATAAAAAAATGGAATAAAAATGAGTAAATAAGAGAAAATTTTAGAATAAACATGGGCTAATTTAAGACGAAATAGAAAATCTAAAAATAAGAAGAATGTTAAGATTTAAATTAAGATGTTATTAATATTAAGATTTAAATTAAGATGCACATAATGATATTTTTAAATCTAAATCTTAATGAACTTTCTAATTTTTATTTTAATAGATCATGTTTACTTTACTCTAAAATATTCTCATAATTCTTGATCCGAATCCCACTTTTTTATTTTCATTAGGAAAAAAAAAACTTTGTTCTTGTATCACAATATAAACAACTGCATCTTTTTATTATTATTCTCCCCTTGTTCAAAATAAGCTTTCATGGTGAAATAAACTGAATTTTATTCCAAAAGTTTTTTTTATATACTTTTCTTTTATATATATATATTTAATACTGTAGATTAAAAATGGATGCTTTGGATAGTCGGGAATCTTTTAAAGAACTGCCTACCAGAGAATTAAAACTAAAAAGACATAAAGTTCGTCGAGATTCTCCAACAATTCCCCCTGTTCGACTGAGACTGAAAAGCAATAATTCTCCTCTGAAGTAAGTTGAGTATGCAACTGGTTCAGACATTCAATGTAATTACTCTTCACACGCATATGTTATGAAACTGATAATATCAGATTTAAATTAAGTAAAGATTATCCAAAAGTTATTTTGTGGTTTGAAATTGAAATTATTAATATAATTTTGCCATGTTTTTTTTAACGATTTACATGAAATTTGTCATGTTCTTTAAAATTCTTATAAAATAGAATTAAATTAAATTTTAACAATAAAAGATTTCTGAACTTAAACTGTGATTGTTAATTACTTTAAAAGTTAAATTTATTGTATGGTTTTATCTTTAATTAGCATATTAACCTAGTGTTTTTTTTCTAAATCTTCATGTGTGCCTTCTTTTTATGTACTGTAGTTGTGTGTCAATCATCTTGGATTTTATTGATTTTTATATTAATTTTTATTTTAGTACATATTTTTTTTGTTCTTTTTTCAATGAAATAAGAAAGTTTTAAAAATTGGATGTTATGCAAGAAATTTCATTATAGTATAATAATTTCTTTTAAATTAGTTTTATTTTTGGTTTGCAATATTCTGAAATTTTGAAAAATTATGCTTACTATTTTTTCATTAGATTAATACTGGAATACTTATATATTGCAGTGCATGTTAAACGTTTGTATGTTAAGTTTGTCAAGATGATTTAATGTATTTATATTGCCAGTACTGAGTGACTATAATTGATTTTTATAGTTTCAAATGCAAATGGAGGTTATGTTTGCTTTTTAAAAGGCCACAGACTCATATTAAATCTTTAATTAAAAAAAACAGTTTATGAATATAATTCTATGTACCTTTATTTTTTCTGAGGCAGATGAATATCCTAGTTTTTATCAACTTGGATTATATTTAAGCTGCTTTAAGACTTAGTTTTTCTGTAGATATATTTTTAAGATTTGAAAATAAAGGATTCATCTGAGCATTTTGAAATAAACTATCTCTGAACTTTTGAAAATAAACTTTCCTCTCAACTTGAAATGGACTATCAAATCATCAGTTTTATTTCATAATCAAAGTTATCAAATGGATTTCAATAATGCACAATTTTGGTTATTTCAAATAAATTTTTATAAAATCATTATTTTTACTTGACTAAGACTACTATTTAATTTATCAAATAAATATTAATTATATTGAACTAATACTTTTTATTGATCCTTAAAAATGAACTTTTGTTATTCATATTTGAAAGTAATCTTAATTTTTTGTGTATGTTTTTAGTTGTGATGCAGATGCAGAAAAATGTTTCTCTGACCGATCAGTGTCCTCCTCACCTGATAGCATCAATCAGGAATTTTCTCCTGTTTTTATGCCTTCTTCATATAAAATTTCATCTCATTTAAACTCTTTACCTTCTTCACCTCTTACAAATGAGTCATCAAATAATGAACCATATGAAACCTTTCATTTTGCTCTTCCCAGTTGCATTGAACAGGAAGATAATGATCAACCATTAGATATGAGTAGGAAACGTCCTATACAAATGGCATCATCAGAATCTCAAAATACTCAACAGCAGCAATTAAGACCATCTGTGATAACATGCGCATCAGCTTTGTTGCGAACTCAGTGTAATCTTTCAGACTTAGCTCATAAGATGTGTACAGCTAATGTTAGTGACAATAACAGTAATGATGCACCTGATAATGAATGTATGAATCATCAGAACAACAATTTGGAAAATGATGAAGTTAAAGATGTTAGACCAGGCCATCGACGTGAGATTGTATCTGGTATGTTTGTATTATGTTACATTTTGCCAAATGATTTTCTGAGATATTTTATTTGTTGTATAATTTTTTTATTCATAGAAATTTCATTTATAAATATAGTTTTGATTAGCTGTTTTAAATATGTTTTGAGAAATTTCGTGTAATCTTCAATAATGATATGAATAAGTTGAATTAGGCATTTTGCTTACCCTCCAACACCTAAGAAATTCCATAGTTTCTATGGAAATCAAATGAAAACTACAGAATTATGTATCTGTAATGAAAAACTACCGGAAAACTACAAATATAAATTTGCAGAAACTTACCAAATATGTTAAAAATATCCTTTTCCCATAGTTTATCTCACAGCAATGTGAACAATAAAAATATTTTTACCATGATTAAAAAAAAAAAAAGGAACCACTGGTGTCTTGTTCCAACATGAGTACAAAAACTTTGAAGTCGCTCTTCATAACAAAAATGAATATGTTATAATGTTAAACTGCATAAGGATGACTTAAGAAAATCATAAGTACTTTCTATTTAATGAATTAAAATTGTAAATATCTAATAAAAAAGTTTTTATCAGCAAAATCATATTGAGGGATATTTTTTAGTTATTCAATTTTAGTAAATAATAAATGTCTATTAAATATTTTTGAATGGTGTTTAAAAGTATTTGTTTTGACTAGTTAAAATTCTTTGGAAATTTCTATTCTTCAATAACTTATTGATATTATGTTATCAGATATTATGTTATCAGAAGTTCTACTAATGACTGTGTAATCAATGATGAAGAGTATGATTTTGTGAAATGGGAGGGAAAATATCGTGTTAATTATTTTGGAGCTATAAAAGATAAAAGTATATATATTGTGAATCAATATTGAAACGTTGGTGGAAGAATTATTGATCTCTTTCAAAGTAATTATTCCAGAGTTATTGCATTGTTGCTTTCCCTTAACCATCTATTGTAGATTACTGCTCATGTATGCTTATATAATTTCAGCTGGAAAAATACGTAATCGTTTTTTGTACTTAGTATCTCTTCTGTAGGTGGAATTAAAGAAACTAATGAGAATTTTTATGCTATTTTTTAAAAAATAGTAATGAAGAACAAAACAACCAACCAATCCAGATCCAAAACAATGCATAGAACTGAGGAGGAGATCGTACCCTGTTTGATATTTCAAATTCTTTCACAATTAAATTTTTGACTATGATTTTCTATGATAGCTTGATACTAAATCAAATATTTTCCTTTTTTACCTTCCATTTTACCTTGATGCAGAATATGTGCATTTTACTTTATTGGATCATAAAATACCTGTGTTAATGATTCATCTTTATGTCATAAAATGTATACATTATTAGTGCAGATGAAAGATTTGTTCCATGTAAAAAAAGAAATGAGACATGAAAAAACAATGTTAAAATTTCTATTGAAGAAATGTTACCTTATTTGTTACTGATTTTATAAATCAATTTAATTTTTTTGAAAGAGATTTCTTTAAGTGATGTCTTTCTGATATTTTCAAAGTATTCTATTTAAATTGAAATATTAAAAATTCCGATATTTTTAAAATTTGTTTTCACAAAATGGTATTTGATATTTCCACGATGTTGCTCATTTTTCTGAACACTACAGAATTTCTTAACAGTTTTGTTATGCATATGTGGTAATAAGGTTAAGTTAGAGTGCCCCTTCCCCATCATGGCTAATTCATAATTATTTCACTTTTTAAAAAAAACAAACATACAAGTTACTTTATTTAAAAAATCTCCTTGTTGGAGAATTTCGTACACGCATATGATTAAATTTTTACAAGTTTGCCAAGGTGCAGAGAGAACCAGAAAAAAACAAGAAATTTAAAAAATCTAAAAAAACAAGGAAATTTTGAAAGTTTCTCATAAGGAACGGTGGGTGGGATTTGAAACTTCTTATTTCTTTTTTCCCCCCGATCTATATCGATCTCTGAACATTGCAAGAATAAAAGATCGTAGTACCCAAGATCACAGCACCAATAAACGAAACAATTGTGTAGCGGAAACTCCACCCCTTTTCAACTCGCTTTTTTGTGTGTGCATAGATTAGTCTAATTTCAATTTCAGAGATCATTGATTGCAGATAATCAAAATTCGCGAGGCTCTTATAAGTGCATGAGAAAAGAATAAATTCTTCTGGCAGGAATAAGAACTTTTAATTTGCGGCGGTATTTTGGTCGCCCAGACTTGAATTTATTGAATGGTTTGCTTATTTGAGAAATTATGAGCTTATTTAGAATAAATTAGATGAATTGTTAAAAACAATGAGTTGCTCAGAATCTATTTAAAACAAATGAGACGGTTAAAAATAAGAATCTTGATTTTTCTTAATGGGTTAGTGAAGTTTGCTTTTGCATTGAATTCTTTGTAAGAAAATAACAAAGTTTTAAGTTATATGGGAAAATAGGCATTAGTCATGCCAAAAGAAGAAAATATGTAATGTTGTAGGCCTGTACAAAAAAATTCACAACAGATACTGGACTTAGAATGTAAAAGGAATACTGAAGAAGATGATATCTTAACTCTAAAAACATCAAATTTGATGTCCGAAAACAAGCCTATTTGTGAACTTTTTAGTTCATGACCAATAACCTAAAGTTCATTTTTTATAGACATTAAAACTTATTGCATCACACTCGTCCTTAAATGCATACACTAATATATCGGAAATAATTTAACGTATGTTTTCTGCTAGTGAAATAGCTAACAAATGTACTTTGTGTCGTACAGAAATATCGATCATTACTTGTACAGATTAGAACAATTTTTTCAACAATCTTGGTAGAAATCTTTAAACAATAAAAAAAAAATTGTAATATGCTTTGAACCATATTTTTCAAAAATATCAAATGAATTTTGCTGTAAGGTACTGGTGGGAATCAAATAAAATCTCCACAATAAATTTGAATTGAATATTTTTAATGCATATCAGAATTGTTTCAGAATTTTAAAGATGTTATCGAGTTTAGACATTCATTTGCTTTTACAAATTAGTTTGGATGGACCAAATGTAAATTAAGAAAATTTTAAAACTTGGAAAAGAAAAATCCTTGTGAAAACGATTGTAAAATTTTAGATCTAGATACTTGTGGATTGCTCATAATCAGTATGAAGAAAAATCTACTGCTTGGAAAGTAAATGTTGGTCCAAGAGCAATGTATAAAATATTTAAAGAAAGTCCATCTAATTGACATGGCGTGACTAATTTTCTAAAGGTTATTTGTTCTTCCGAATGGTCGGTGAACTTTTGTTCTTTCCATTGGGTACAAAATATCAGTGTTTCCGAAATTACTTGAAAATTGTTTGACAGCATAAAGAAATGCATAGATTTCAATAAATAAAACTTTTTCTGGATCTGACAGGAGTGATAAAGTGTAAATGCTTGGCAGGATAAATTGATTGACTAAAATTAGCTTCTCTTGTATTGCTAATCTTCTTCAGCCATTTCTAAAATAAATTCAGGCATCTGAAGCTATGGTGCCTTTCTTATATGAGAGTCTTTTAATTTTTGTTTGACAATTAAGGAAACACATTGTCAAAAGATGCTTAATCAAAGAAGCAAAAACATTAGACACTTATTTTGATAGAGCTTGATGATCTTAAAAACCTAAGGTTGATAAAAAAAATTCCGATATGGAAATAATGATCATAGTATACTTGATTATTAGTGGATCTACTGAAACTGAAAAAAAAGAAAGAAAGAAAGAAAGAAAAAGAAGTGTTTACTAGAATTTTTTTATGTTTGGGAAGAATTGAATTTTTTTAAAAAAAATATTTGAACACATCCAAAAATTTTACTGTTTTAAAAACTGTAATTTATTTGAATCCAAATTTATTGAAGAATCTTGTTTTTCCCACTCTTTAAAGCTATATTTTTTCCCCATTATAACTAGCACATGAGTTCTGTTCCACATTTCCTCTTGTATTTCATATACATAAGGAAAATTACAAGGTGTTTTTTTTTCTAGAACTCTGTTTTTAGGAATTGGTGATTTTATAGAATTTAAATATTTTTACATTGCTTTAATAGTGTTTTAGTATAAATAAATGAAGACAAAACTAGGTGAAATTATCTGCCAATTTTATGGAGAGATCCGTATATCTTCATACCCACCAACGGCTTCTGAGTTTCCGTAGTTGCTACGAAAATTAGGTGAAAACTACGGGATTGCGGATATATAGTAAAAAACTATTCGTTTAATCGTTACAAAAAGGTATTTGGGAGTTTATTACGATGTTAAGCTGAACAATGTTGACTTTAAAAAATAATTACAACAGTGCTTGCTGTACAGTGAAAAAAAGAAGTTGTAAATGTCTGTTAAATAATTTTGAATATTGTTTGAAAACATTTGTTTTCATTTTTTAAAATTCTTTGAAAATATCTATTTTTGAATAATTCGTTGATACTATATTAAATGTAATATATCTGATAATTGGATTACCAGTGTTGGAAGATATATATTAATCAGTAATCTATATATGCCTCTAGTATAAAACAATAAAAATACTGCATTAAAGGAAATTTTATAGCACTTTTTTTGCCAAGAGGAATTAATTTTGACATATTAAATTTTTTCTGTTTTTTGTTTACTTTTTTAGTTTCATTTTAAATATAGTAGTGCGTTATTTTACAGGCTCTTGTGATCCTGTTATTGATGAACACTTTCGACGTTCTTTGGGTAAAGATTATCAGCATATTTTCTCCAAGTCTACCAGTAATAGTGTGTCAATCACAGGTGAGTGCTCAAATTTTCTTGTGTTTTACTGAACTCTTTTTAATATATAATTTAAAGCAATTCGTTAATGAGATTACTTAATTTGTTCGGCGAAAATCATAATTCAGTGTGTATTTTTAGATTTTAATTCTTCTGAGAAATGAAATAAAATGAGAAAAATGAATTTGAACGAAGTAAAATGAGGAAAAATTAGCAATGAAGTAAAAATGGTCCTTATAAAAAGAAAAGGTATTTTTAACACTAGATTTACGAGCCATTTAAATATATCTATTTCTACCATAACCAGTCAATATGACTGGTGTCTAAGAAAAAATGCTCATCGTGATTTCCAGTCTTTATTCATTCTTAAAAAATGGTGAAAAAGGTTTAACAATATTAATTTTTATACAAAAATGGATTTATGGACATCTTCAAATAACAAAACATTTAATGTTTTATAGGCTCACAATTTCTACATATGAGGATTTTGTTACTTGTACACTTTCCGCATAGACTTTTTTTTGAATTATTGCAAATATTTGTAGTCTTGTTGTTATTTCAGTGTTCTATTTGACACCATTTGCGTACAGAAACCATGCCACCTGTAGTTGGTATATCAGCTTCATATGGTTTAGTCCTTGAAGTCTGATATTCTGAAGCAAGATCTTCTGCTAATCGAAACAGAAAGTCTTTCCGTGGGATATTTTCTCCTGTTGTGTTTTTGTATAATATCCAGCTATTTATTCCGGCTAAATCTAAAATATTGAAAAACACTTGAAGTGGTCACCTCCTGGAACCAGACTTCACCGTATCGTATCGTTCGTTTGTTTGGAATATTTTCGCAATCGCTGTCACTTGACTGATCTATATTGTCTTCATCAGGAACTTCCTCATCACTACTCAAGATAATAGCACTGTTTTCATCATTGCCTTGTGGATCAATTTGTGTATCTAATAATTCACCGTCGCTATCATATAATTCACTTTCCTCATCTGAACAATCCTGAGGTATGCTGGTTGCATTTTCTAAATTTGTAGAAACTTTTATTCGTTTTGACATTTTCTGGGGCTGACGATATGCAGGCAGGCTACTTGCCGAAGAATATATTTTTGAATATATTCCAATACCTGTATGGGTAAAGATGAATTTCTTACCTTCTTACCTGTATGGGTAAAGATGAATGATTACGTTTGGAGATCACTTGGACTAAGTACTCGTAAAAAAATCCTAAAGACACCGTAATCACCTAAATCGGCTCGATAACGATAAAGTATTGAACAAAAGACGTATGGGCACTATTTTTATTTCCACGATCTCATGATTCCTTCATAGAAACATTCACCAGTCATTTTGACTGGTACTGGTATAAATAGTTATAACAAAAAATATATTTGTTTCTAACATATATAAAGTAAAATTAAGTTCATAAAATGTATTCTCTATTTATAGCTACAAAATTTATAACATCATTTTGGAAAGCAAATGTTTAATGTAGCAGGGATTTTGAATTGAAGTTGCACGACCAGTCAAAATGACTGGTCTGGTAAATCTAGTGTTAAAGGTGGATATTTTGTTAGATGATGCACAGTATCTCAATTATGATTGTAGTAAATGGTTCTATTAATAGAAAAATATTTCTGTATGAAGTTGTATTTAAAATTGGGTGATATCATTATACTGTGTATGAGAAGATAATACTTTAATACTATCATAGCATACGCTAATGAGAAAACTTGCTAAATGAGCATAGAAGCAGTGCCTGTTCACTATCAAAGAGTGTGGTTTTTACCTTTTTCTATGTGATTTACCAGCATTACAGTTTATTGTTTGCCAATGGATTCCAAGATATTCTCCGCGCTTTTGCGCATGCGTTCGGTTAGAATTAATTCGGCAAAATAGGGGTGAGAGGAAAGAGAAGAGGAGATGTTTACATTTAACAATAAAGTAAATTCAAGAAAGGCGCACATTCTTCTGCTCGCCACCCCTTAAGGAGGTAGAGTTGACAAAAAGTGGTCGTCTCAGGATACTGAAATGAATAGTACAAAAGGATTGCTGCAGACAAGATATTGCATTTTCAGAGGATGCTATTTATCTATTCTTATCACGCACACACTATTTTTTTATAAGTATTTGGACACTCATGCTAGTGAGGATATCTGCTTTCCTGATCTACACCATGCTTTCTGAGCTTGAATAACAGCAAAGAAACAGCATTAGCATTAGTCGCATGCAAGATACCATGAAATTCAGAGCTGTCAAAATTCGAGAATGGCGTAGTTGTCCGATATCATAGGAGATAGATACCGACGCAGTACAAAGAGATAGAGAGATGCGGTACAAAGAAATTCGGAATAATCGCGCCAAAAGGATGGCCCACATACTCTAGAAGTTCCAAGTCTTCGAGACTGTTGTTACGATAAATACCATCAACAATGAAACCAAATTTATTTAAATTCCATGGTCGTGCTTCGCCCACAAGGCTTTGATTACAGAATCCAATTGCGTTGCTTGGTTTAGGTGGTGCAAGGCACGTCGAAATTGGGCCGTAGATGAGTGATAACCGGTTCTCAGAAGTGATGATTTCAAGATTCAATCTCCATCAGTGGTATAACAGAGTCTGGCTTTGGAGTATGCATGAAGAACGCTTGTTATCAGAATACATTGTGCCAACAGTTAAGTTTGGAAGAAGTGGAATTATGGTCTAAGGATATTTCTCGTGGAATTGATAGACATCTTTGATTCTGTTTCATGGTAAATTCAACTCCGATAGCTACTCCACTATTTTAAACAAAAATTTACTTCTGTCGTTAAGATCCTTGTTACTTACAGGATGACAGTACGACTTATGATATTGTGAGATCCACTATGGATTGGTATGATGATAATGGGATGAACCAATTGGCCTGGCCTGCCCAGAGTCTAGATTTAATTCCTATAGAAAACCTCTGAAAAGAGTTGGATCGCCGAATTAAGGCATGCAGCAATCATCCAAAGAACTTACGTGTCTTCTTGAAACTGTGTGGAAGAAAATACCACTCAATCATTCAAATACTTGTGGAAAGTAGCCTCGGAAGGCTAAGACTCTTAATTGCCTCCGGTGAATGCTTTACCAACTATTGAATATAAATAAATTGTGTTTATCTCCTTTTTCACTGGCGTCCAAATGCTTACTGGTAGATATTGTGTGTTTGTGTGTGTGTGTGTGTGTGTGTGTGTGTGTGTGTGTGTGTGTGTGTGACGAAAGTGAAACAAAATGAAAGTTGAAAATTATCGAGTTTATCAAAGAAAAAAAAATCCTGCCTGATGACTTTCTCAAGGGTCACCATCAAGCAGTAATTCCAAAAAAGGGATATTTTTCTGTAAAAGGCTTTACTATTGTTTGAATAAAAAGCCATTTTGTGACCCGAAAAATAACAATTAAGGCCTAAAAGGAACACCAAATTTTATAAATATAAAAGTAAATGAAAAATTACTAAAAAATATAAAAGTAAATTTTTTATTTACTTTTATATTTATAAAATTTGGTGGTTCTTTTAGGCCTTAATTGGGATTTTTTTGGATCACTAAATGGCTCTTTATTCTGACAATAGTCTAGCCTTTTACTGAAAAAAATCGCTATTTTGGAATCCCTGCCTGATGGTGACCCTTTAGAAAGTCATCAAGCCGTTTATCTTTTCTTTGATGAACTTGATAAATTTCTACTTTCGTTTTGTTCATCTTTGTTTTAGTAGTAGCAGCATAAACGCTCTCTAAATACAATTTCTGATTTTAATATTTTATTTAGTCGATCCGTTTCTTTAAAAGTTTAAAATTGCAATTTTGTTAATATTGTTAATGATTATTAAACTGTTTACTTATATATATATATAAGAAGTAAACAATTTAATAATTATTATGTTTTAGGGCCCTATTTTATTGTATTAGAAGACAACAAGTATTTATCGGTATTTAAAACATATTTCTTCATTACATTATTTCAAATTGAATTATTTTTCTTTTGCTATTATCGGATTTCTAATGAATTGTGGGCAATTTTTGCCCATAAATTTCTTAAGTATTTATTTTTGCATTTAGAATAAAACATTTTCTTTTCTCTGGTCAAAGAATTTGCTATATGTTATTCCTTAATATACTGATGCTAAAACTTCAATAAGTGATTGTATATTTAAGTTAATGCCATTTTTTTATTGCAGCCATTGATGAATTAAAAGTACAACTTCAATTTGAAGATACTGTTGCCCTATATGTTTAGCAAAAAGAATTTAGCAATACTTTAAAATGTCTAATTGATTATTAGGGGTTATGTTTCTGTTTAAAATTCTTAGAAATGGATCTTGGCCATGAAATGTTCACATTTATAAAATAAAAGATGCCAGTCTTTGTAATCTATTTCTCGATATCGATATTTTTCCTCCTATCGATATTTTTATGTCATCATTTACTCAGGATCTTACTGTTTCTCTGTAAATAACAGAATTGATCAAAACTTTCTTATCGCTTTGAGGCATGCTACTTTTTTGAAAACCATTTGGTTGTTTTAGAATTCTGTCGAAATCTTCGTTATAGGTAGACTTTAAATATTTCTACAATTATAGTTTTCTGGTGGCAGCTATTTTTATTTAATCGGCTTAAAGCGTTTTCAGATTTTGTCTTGAATTGCTGCCTTCTGTATATTTGTTTATGGGAAGAAATATTAAAGCATTAACCCTTTCTGCGGCAGATTATTAAAAGTTTTGTGAAAAAATGTAATAAATGTGATTAGTCGCTGGTTTAAAAATAGATCTTGTTATTAAACATGTTTTAACTTACTCTGTTATGCTGGGGCGGGGGAGGTGAGTCGTCCTCATTTAGGGTTGCTCTTCTTTAAAGTGGTTGATTTTTAGAAAATCTTCGGAAATGATTATGTAAATTTCTTATGAGAGTAAACTCAATTAGAATATCATAGTTTCATAAGCATTTTTACTTATATTGTAATTAATTTAAATGTTTTAAATCTATGATGATTTATACATTTTCTACAAAATTTTTCTAGACTGCCTCTAACATATGTAAATTAAGAAAAATATCTTTCTAATTTAATACGGATATTAACTAAAAATTATTAAAATATGAAATATTTTATCGAATTTAAAATATCGAATAAAATATTGAAAATGTGTTAATTATTTGGAATGAAATTTCTCAAAGTTGGTACTACTGTTTATTTGTCATTTACACAGAGAGATGTTTCATTTTTAATACATTGAATATACTTTTTGGACGACGTTACATTTTGCGTACGCAGAAATGAGATATGTTTGCTATAAATGGACGGTATCCCCAGTTAAAAATACTTTCGGTATATTTATTTTGATGTGTTCAAGAAATGAATCTGAGTCTGAGATAGAATTGTAAATGCCACAAAGATATTGGAGAAATATAATTAGTTGATTTTGTTCGGGTTATAATATTTAAATATCCTTAAAAGTATCTACATTGAAGTTGAAAAATCGGAGTGTATTAAATCTAAAATATATAAAACGCTGATGTACTTGTCACAAAAATCGATCTTATTGCCGAAAGCAACTTAAAATATTAACAAATTGTTTTACTAAAGTTTCAAACTTAGTCATAAAAAGTTTTTAAAGCTTCACTTCATTTAGCCCTTTTCTAATTAATGGAGTTACAAATTATTATATGATATACTCTGGAGAGTTTTCGTCTTGTCGCCATAAATTTCATTCGGAAGAAGAAAAAGGATGTAAAAGAAACAAAGAAACAGGCTTCAAACAAAATTTAATTAACGCGAAAACAGATTTAACCATCACCAATTCGGTAATCACTATGACGTATGGAAATCGATAACCATATCTTCCAAAACTATTATCTCACAAAATGGTTTTTGAATTTTATTAATATTTTAAAAAAGAGACCCCCTTTAATGATATCAGTTTCATTTTTATACATTTTTTTAAAAATTTTTATGATTTTTTTTAAAATTTTACTATTCAATCTGTACGATGTTTTTATCGTTATGATGATATTAATGCGTAAAAATATTCAATCGCGAGCTTTTGCTAGTATTGAAAATATTTTTTTTAAAAAAAAGACAACTAAAAAAACTCGACTTTTTAGACATAAACTTCGAACTAGAATTCTCACTTGCACTTTTATTTCGTGATATATATCATTTTTGATTGGCACTCATGATGTTGTTTGTGACTGACCAATAAAATTAAATTTGTTTTTCAATCATATCACATATCCGAATTAACCTTTAGGTTTTTTTCCCCTCTTCTGTAGATTTTTGGATGAATAACTTCCCAATTAAGTTTTGCCATATATTTCTAGCTTGCTTTAATTCTAGTTTTACCAATTCGTTTGTTTAGTGCAGGAGTTATTTTTGTGAGAAATTCTTTGAAGTATTTTTTCTTGTTTCTTTACTGCAAAGCTGTCTGCTCCCCCCCTTACGACTGGTTTTTAGAATTATACCTAACTAAATTTAATTTCTTATGTTAATTTCTTTCAGTGGATGACCATTTTGCAAAAGCATTGGGTGAAACTTGGCACCAGATACAACAGTCAAAAGGAGTTGCAGATCCAGTAACTTCTACACATTCTCCAAATCCTTTACAAGCTCAATCGCCGCCTCAGTTTCTTCATCAGCCGGCAGAAATATTGTCATAATATTTTGAAAGCAAAATATGGCAATTCGAAATATTTGTTACATACTATCCTAGTTGAAGCCTTTTGTGATTATTTGATGTAAAACGTGTTCTAAGCAGTGTTGGTCATGGGAAAGATTATCTTGATTTTTAAATTCCTGGGTAGTTTTTATTTACTTTTAGCCCTAGATGTAATGGTTTCATTATTCATAATATTTATAATGCATATTAAATGAACATGATGTATGCTTTGTGTGTCGTAGGTATGAGTTGGTTTCTTTAAAATTTACTCTTTATTCTGTGAAAATCTATGAAAAATATATATTGCATTTGTAAAGGAAAGGTTATGAAGCAGGTATGATAATCTGCTTCAATCTCACAATCCCATTAGAAGTCTTTCATTGGAATGCATTCCTGTATAAGTATCTGAATTCTCTCTGTCACTTTAAATGTTCAATCTGAATTCTCTCTGTCACTTAAAATGTTCAAGAGCACCTTGTAAACTGTAGATAAATTTTTCTTTGATGGTTTCATTGAAAGCACTTTCAAATGTTTGAAAAAACTTATGCCATTTTCGTGAATATCTATTTCATATATAATCCTTATTTTTAATAAATACTTTCTTGCTGTCAACCCGAGCTAGAATTTAAAAAAAAAACATTTAGAAACCACCTTAATATTTGTGTGGAAACTCTCCATGTTCTTATTATTTTATTGAAATTAATAATGATAAATGTGTAGAAAGATATTTTTTATATATAACTGCTGATGCAAAACTTGTCCATACAAACTTTGCTAATTTTCCTCCCTCTCCATTAAATTTGCATATTGTAAGCATTTTTCAACTCTGCAGTGAGAAGATATGTTTATATATGAAACTGATTTGAAGGTAACTTAAAATTGATGCATCATTTTTAAAATGATTGTATATTTTACTTTTGATTACTAGTTACTGTAAAATGATGTTTGGCACGTTCATTATGAAATGGAAAGGGGAGGGGGTTGAAGAAATGTCTAAGTTTAGTAGCATTGTAATAATCTTTTCTTTTCTTTTCTTTTTTGAATAATTCTTAACAGTGAAAACATTTCTCTTTGAGAGTTACAAAATCAGATTTTCTTTAAAATCCATCAATATTATTTAGATAGTAATTGTAGTTTTATGGATTATACTGGAGGTAGGGAGCGCTAAAAACATTTAACTTTTTTGAAATTCTTTATAAATGATAAAATCTTGTTTAAAAATGAAAAGTGAAACATCGTAAAATTAGTATTACTAATATAATTTCATTAATTGTTCAAAGTATTATTTTAAACTGAGAAGTAATTTTCTGCCGATAAGTAATTCTTAAAGAATGTACCATAAAAATGTGCAAATTTATATTGATTTTTAGTTATGGATTAGTTATAGATAACATGTATACCTAATTATTGAAAATTAGGTATACATGTTATCTCTTGAACAATTTAACTTTTTTTTTTTCATTTTTTTAATATTGATTTTTAAAAATTTAATATAGATACTTATAGCAGGTTAAAATATTCAATTAACTGTTCAGGTATGCAGTCAATGAAATGAATGTTTTAAATATCTTCTCTCTTTAGAACTTATGTAATTTATATACTTGCAGAAATTGCTTTTATATGCTTAATTTTATGTTCATTTGAAAAGCCTTTGGTACAGTAAAAAAAAAAAAGCGATTTTTCTCTTGAAAAAAAAAATACATGTATGTCCAATTTACCGAAATTTAAAATTATTGTGTGGTTCATTATGTTAAAGAACAAATATATATCTACCTTTAAAGTATTATTTATGATGCTCAGCTAAAATTTCAGACTTTGTATATAAAGTTTCAGCATTTAGAATAGGATTTGTATAAGATCAGATCTCTACATTGTAACATATAAGGGCCGATCTTTTTGATGTTAAACCTTGCAATTTGAAACATGAAAGAGCTATAGGCTTTTCATGATGCTCAAATATATGTATATACAGTTAAATGAATTATACAACTTAACTTTTTGTTAATTTCTTCTGATTTGATTTGTGATTTGAGGAATTATTTCATTCCAAATTTGGGCAATTGGGAATGCTTATTGCACCAAATTCTTTTAAAGCATAGAACTGTGATAGAATTTTAAAATGTCTTGAAATTAAAAATGAATGTGACTCCCTTATTGAGTTGTTTTATTTGTCAATCTTTGCTGGGGGTAAGAAGAAATATCAGGCTTTCCTGAAGGATAACTTGCTAGTTGATTTTTGTCTCACCTGTGACAACACTTAATTAGATGTGTTATTTAAAATTGTTGCGAAAAAATTGAATTGGTACAATATTTCAAAGAAAGTAATATTTTAAATTATTTTATAGTAAATATGCTCAAAACACTGTTGTGTTGTATATTTTACCTTAACTAATAAATGCAAGTACTTCATTTGCTATTAGCTACTTTCAGCACAAAAAAGGAAATCAAAATTGTACAAATATCAATTTGAAGATTTCTGCTACAAATAAAGTCAAATTTAAAGTTATTTCGAGAAATATAATTAAATTTGATATTTCTATTTGATTTTATGTATATATATATACCGGTCTTTTGTTTTACCTTGGATAAATATTTGTGAATTATTTATATTAAAATGTTTTTATTATTAAAATATTTATTAGAAGTTTTAAAATCCAGTTTTTCTGGTGTATGTTAATAGCTTTAGTTATTTGGTTCAAAGGCTGTTTATCTCTAATTTCTAATTAGATGTAGTTGAATTTTTATGATATACAATACAAGTTTCAATGTATAAAATTTTATAAAAACCTAATTTTGTTGTCTTATTTGTTATGCTGCTTTGTTTTGTAGGATGGGTAGTATGTTTCTTTGTTTTATTTTAAAATTCCAGCAAAGCAAGCTAGAGCATAGAAACTGAGGTCATCAATATTTTGATCCAGCTTAAGCCGCTGTTACATGACCTGTAGTCTTCACAGATGTGGGCGTAAAACTGCCATCCTCCCCTTCGTGACAGCACCCCCGTCTGCCTAGCCTGTCACACGACCCGCCGTCTGAAGAAAACAGCTTCCCTTCTCGCATCGTTTCCAGAGCTCTCGGTCGGAGTTCGATATTTCTTAAGAGGGTAACTTTGAATAAAAATGAACGAAATGCTTGCTTCGGATAGTGACTAGGAAAAAGCTTGTGCTGCAGCAGCTTATGTGCTTTTAAGTGGCGAATACTTGGGGAAAAAGACGAAGAAGCGCAAAAGACGTTGGGGATGACTTCACTAGATAAAAATTCTTCCTTCTTCCCTTCGAAAATCAGGAGAAGGGGCCAAAGCTACTCGAAACTCCTTTGCTGATTACTTTACAAAGAGTAGGAAATTACCTTGGCAGCTAAGTATTGTTAATAAAAAAAATCAGTTTGGAAAATAAGAAAGTAATTAAAAAAACTGTGTAACGAAATCTTATATCACAACTAGCATTCCCGTACCCGGCATTGCTCGGGTAATGGAATTAGCATGAGCTAACAGTGTTTGGCATATCCAGTCACGAAAATCCCCTATAATAATTACTTATTACCTATAATTTTTTCTAATTTTGGGAGGGTCCCGAGGTCCCTGGACTCCTTATATATATGCCCCTGTCCGTAACTGTCCTTAATGATCCTTTTAAAGAAGGGATGCACAACCTTTTCAGGATGAGAGGCCAAAATATGAAAAAGGATTATGTCAAGGGCCTAAGCAGCATGTGAATGTTAAAACACGTTTAAAACATGAAAAAAAAACAGGGTTTTTTGTAACAATACGCATGAATTATAATTTATTACTTTACTAATTTTATTCAGGCTCATATTGTGCAATAAATAAATGAATGAATGAAATACAAACATTATAGATATGACTGAAATAATTTATCACAAAAAAAAAAAAAAGGATTTCCGCTAAAAAGGTGGCAAACTTGAAATAGAATAACAGAGGAAAACTATTTGGTAATTATACAGAGAACACAATTTAAATTTTGAGAAAAAAATTAATAATCAAAATTAGCAAATATTAATGAGATGACTGGGACTGAATATTTGAAGTTATTGATTTTATATTGGGCTTAAGATTAGTTGTGGCAATATGTAGAACAAAATAAGAAATAGAATCGCAGAAGGAAACCGATTTTTCATTATTTATATATATATACAATATAATTTATATATTTTGTACTCAATATTATTAATATTTTAAATTATCTAATTATCTTATTTTATTATTAATATTTTAAATTATCTAAAACGAAAATTTTAATGACGCTCCCCTGAAGGAGTTAAATTACAATTTCATCTCTTAGACTTTAAAATATGCTAATATTGTAGTAACATCTATGAATAATTACTTGGAAAATTTATACTGATAATGAAGAAAAATTCCATATTTTCTATTATACCAATTTAGTTGTCAAATAATTTTTTTCTGTAATTTTAATAACTTTACTCATTACATAGGGTGATGTAAATAATAAATATTTTTTAATCTCCATTTAAATATAATACTTTTTAGTTCCGATAATCATTAATTACTTTATAATTTAATTAGAGTTAAGTTAATAAACAAATATTAATGAAGAGTAATTTCAGATTTTTAAAATAAAAAACATTAAACAAGTTAATAAGAAATCCACTCCATCGTTAAGAACTCGAAAGGCAAAACTGCTTGGCTACTCAAAACAAACTGACCACAAAACGAAGTGTCCCAACGTTCATTTTTCCACCACCCACCCGCACGTGCCCAAACAAACTTTCCGGCTCTTTGATGTTTCTCCTTTTTACCGACATTTTGCGGGAAGCTCTCCGACGTCTTCAGGCGGCCCACAGGCGAGGGGGAGTGTAGTCCCCCAGTGGGTGGAATGTAAGATTTACGAGCAAATCTGTGAAGACTACAGGTCGTGTAACACCGGCTTTATGTTGGATAAAATTTATATTTTGTTTTCTATACTCTTCTATGGAATTTTTAAAAAAACAACAAGGAATTGATTTTATCAATTATTTATATCTTTTTATCACTATTATGATTTACTGTTTTGTAATCATGTATCAAATATTGTAATTTTTTAAAATTACTTATTACAAAACATGTTATATTGAAAAGGCAGGTGCTTTTTTAATTACTTATTGTTGATTTGGAGCTTTAATTATTGTTCTAAAAATAAAATAAGATCTTTTGCTTACTTATTATATAGTCTAAATTTTTCTGCATGATGGAAGTATGTTTTAAAGTATCTTTTTAAAAAAAAGATTACTATTTAAAATTAATAATAATAATTATAGGAATTCACTAATTATTTTGAATTTTCTATCCTTTCTAGCTCTAAATAAAAGCAACAATGCATGACAAAAAAAAATACTCCAATGGTTCCAAACATTATCATAAACTTGATAGTGTTTGAAAATTTCTGAATAAACTATTAGTATTATATTGTAGCTCAACCTGATTGAAAACTGATTTTAAAAAAAGGAAAATCTTAATTTAGCTATTTGTTGAAATTTGTTTATAAAAGCCAAAAGTTTCCTATTGTTTTTTAATCTGCTAATGTTTATAGGTTGGCATACTATCTGTAATTTGTGATATTCATGCTGTAACATATGTGATGGAAAGAGATTATTTAAATCTCTATACCGAGCTGATCGATGATTCTAGGTCTACAGAATTTGTATAGTTACGCCTTGGATAATAAGCGCACACTAAGAAAGAATTTTGGAAAATTTAATTAGGATAATCATTTTTTTAAAAAAAATCTATTTTAAAGCTTTTCTTTAACAATTTCTGCACAAAAACCATGTTTTTTTAATCAATTTATAATTAAAAGAATTTATAAATGAGTTTTTCAACTATACTTTATTTAAAATGAAATCAATTAATTTTACTCATTTAGTTCCTGAATCTATACTCATTTATATTGTGGCTAATTTATTTAAAAAATTAATAAGTTAGCATTTTGGCGTTATTTTAACTATGGGTAATATTAATAGATTTTACAAATTTAGTTCCTGGAGCAATATTTATTCACATTGTGGCAAATTAAATATTTTTCGTATACTCATTTTTTGTTCAGTACTCATTCACATTGTGGCAAATAAAATATTTTTTGTATACTCATTTTTGTTCCTATATAATTAAGAATATGTAGAAATATTGTAAGCAAGACGAAAATACTATGCTATATTGTTTTGAATTAGGTTTAAATGTCATTGAAATTTTGTATAACTAAATGTGTTTTGTATTTGACTCTATCATCGTTTTGAAAATTTTTAAATTACTGTAAAATGTGCGAACTTTTATAGTACCTAAGTTTTTTAATCAATTAACAAGAATAAGCTATAGTTTCATTCTTAAAAGACTATTTTATTTATTGCATTTAATAAGTATAATCTGTGAAAATTCAAAGTATGTGCGAGCTTTTTATTTCAATAAAAAAGGGAGCTACTACATTAAGTGCCTTAAGCCATTGCATGTTGTTAGTTAGATTTTGTGAGTTAATTGCGTTTTTTAAATGTCTTACTGTTTATCAAAAGTGTTAAATCCTTTGATGTGTAGCTAGCATAAATCTGTGTGCAATTGAATTTTTGGACTGTCACAAACCAATTGTAAATATTTTAATTCACTTAAAATTTTCGTAGTGCCTTATTTAATGAATGAAATTAAAGCAATATGTGTATTTAATCAGTTTTATTGTATTTCAATCTGTTTAAAGGTTTTTTTTTTTTTTTTTTTTTTTTTTGCTGTGGAAGGCTGTTTGCTCTTTAGATTTACTCTTTTTTTGTATAAATTGTTAAAAATGATTGTTCTGTTTCTTAATCTTTGTATATTTCCATTTTTATTCACCTTCTCTCATATATTACATGTATTAAATTTTATATATTTAATCTTTCATATATTGTTTTTGAAGATGAAATTGTAATTCTGTGAATGTAAGCCTTACTTTTAATGTAAATTATTTAGTTCTCTACATGTTTTGCAAATTGAAATGAAATGTTTAACTGCTAGTTTATTCTTAATGAAAGGCTTTAAAAAATTCTAATTTGTGAACTAAATTTAAAGCCTGTTTAATATATACAAATAAATGGTCTTATTATGTTGTACAAATCGAAAAATTCAATGCATATTTTTTTTTAGTATCTTATTCTTTAATTCCTATGTACAAACATCTTTGTAGCTAGGTTTTGATCCTTATTCAATAAAATTAGATTTTGTTTGTCTTTATTTGAGCATTTAAATTTTTTTTTGTATGACATGCAATGTTTTTAGTATTGCAGTTATCTATAAATTTTTACATGTATTTTAAATTTTTTGAAGTAGTCTACTTAAAATGAGAAAAAAATAAAAAATTTGAAAATAATTTTTTGTTGTTTATTTGATTATTATCAACAACTTTTAAGGCATATAGCAGCTGTATTGTTTTGAAATTGAATTCTAAAACCAAATTTTACAATATATTTATTAAGTCATTGTTGGTATTAACACTATTCTTTTAAGAAAAATCAATAAAAATGAATTTTATATTATAAATAGATTATTTGGGCTGTATTTATACACAGTTTAAAGATGGTGTTTGAGTTTATGATTGCCTTCAGTTTAATATCTCATTAAATTTATTTAATTACATAATTAAAAAATTAAAAACAAAACAAAACATTATCAAACAAATGCTCTTTTTATGCGTTCTACTATTAATACAAAGTTGTGTAAAGTGCCCTTTCCTGATGAATAAATAATGTCTACAACTTTTGTTGTTGAATTTTTTTCTCCGTATCTCGTGCAGTTTTCGAGATTAAATGCAAACCAAGACCACTTACAATATCAACAATATTGTGCCATTGTAAGTATTGTTGCTTAGTCCCTATTCAGTTTTTATAGTTATACTTGTTACCATTCTGAAGAAGTGAAAATGTTAAGGTTCCACAGTATATATGCAGGATGACCACAAACGTTGGAATATTCATACTAAGAAAATCGTTCATAAATCAAACCTTTGGATAAAATGAAAAAATTTCTATATTACTATTTTCGGAATATTTGTGTGTTATTGTGTTAAAATTCTTTTAGTCTCCTTTATGAAGTTTGTCATACATTTAAACGGTCATAATAGGTGCCTATCTGATACCTATTTATAATAACAAAAGCTGAAATGAGGGAGTGAGACACGTTACTATAGAATATCAAATTTATGCAGGGAAATATTGTAATGCATATTTGTTTTGTCTAGACGAATCCATCGAACAAGTAGTTGAAATTGTTATTGCATGCCTTTCAAAACCTGAATTTTAAAATTTGACATGTGAAATTTTTTATTAAATATTTTTTTGGTTTGTTTTGGGTGACTTTTTTCGTGACATTGCTTCTGATTATCATAGATGGATAAAAAACATAGATACTTCATTCGTTATACAAATATGTCCGTTTTAATGAAATTTGTTTTGAACATTTAATGTAATTTATTGAAATTTTAAACTGCTGTTAGTTTTCCCGCAGAAAGTTAAGAATGAAGACAAATTCCTGCATCTAGTGTTCTATTTCGTAATGTTTTCATTTTTTGTAATTGGAGCATTTCTCTGTAATTTAAAATAAGAACGATCGACATTACTTTATTTAATAATTTTCCATTAATTGCTTTTCTGATGAATTCGAGAAGTTTCTTCCCTTATCCACGATTGAAAAGTGGAAAAATGTCATTCTTCGCCGGAATATACACTTAGTGTGTCGCACACCTTTCAAATCTTATTTTGACAAGGAACTAAGTGATATAGAACTATAAAGGCGAGAAAATTAGTTTTTAATTAATTAATAAAAATTAATGAATTAATATTTGAAAAAACTGTATTAAAATCAAATGTCATCCACTACAAAAACCACTACAATCCACTACAATTTTTAAAATAATTACTTGAACTTGATTGGACGAATAGAAAGTATTTTATTAACGATTGAATATTTGAACAAGATTATATATATATATATAGAGAGAGAGAGAGAGCTAATAGCAGGAATTGAAAATTAAGTTGCGACAAATTCTTTATTGGGTATGTATTCAGTTTTGGCAATAGATAATATTTTTACAAATATTAAAATATAGAGCCTAATCTTGATATTAACTTAAAATTTATTTTCAAAAATTACAGAAAAAAAGTTTGACTTTTCGATTGAACTAGGGCGATGAGTGATTATCCAAAATTATAATTTAACCCAATTTTTTTTAAAAAATCTGTGTACTGCATTGAATTCTATTTTAAGAAAAGTGTTATTCATTAAATTAATATAAACATTGGTTAAATTGAATTCAGAAATATCAAATGATAACTTAAGAAATCTTGTGCAGAATTTGTACTTCTTTACACGATTCTAATGTCAAATTCTTATCAGAGGATGTTGACGGTGATAATTTGTATGATGAATTATTGATGCACAAAATCATTAGTGCTGATATTATCTATCTTTTTAACAATTTGAAATTTATTGATTTGAGTTCATCATTTCATAACTTTTCTTTGCCTAAAAATATAGTTGATGACAACTACAATAGACAGTAAGACTGCCGAAATTCAGAGAAAACAACAAAAATTTTCAGTCAAATTGGTGTAATTAAAAAAGACAATTTCTGAATTTTAAAATGATGCAAGAATCCTTTGATGTAAATAATATTTTCTGAAATTGTCACAGAAAAAGGATAAAACCTCATTTAATATTTAACTAATTAAAATTTGGTACTTACGTGTAATACCGTCTTCGCCAATGGTTTAGTAACTCATTGGTGACGGATTTAAATTTGGCGATAAAGATCAACGGATTACACCATTGCTGAATTGCCATAATTGGCGGTTTAGAAACTCATTGGCAACGACTTTAAATTTGGCGATAAAGTTGGATAGATAATACATAAGTACTAAAATTTTTACATTCAAAATTGCTCAGATATGAACATTCACCCCTTCTAAAATATATTTGTGCCAAATTTTGTAATTCTAGGTCAAACGGACTCACTTGTAGAGAATTCAACATACATATACTTACATATTCTCCTATATTATTAATAGAAATATATGCATATTCATACTTCATTTTCTATATATATATTTCACAGCTGTAATGTGAAGAAATGGAAGTTTACTAAATGCTGTATTATCGATAGTACAAGGCGATGTTTTTTTCAAGAAAATTAACATTACAGTTCATTCGCTTTTTAATTGGCATTTTACCGATGAATTAAATGTATTGCTAATTCATAAAATATGTAAATCAAGTTTTCTACATACGAACAAATAACCTTTAATATATGCGTGCAAAAAAATTGCGGAATTTATCTTATTTGTTTAGAAAAAGACATAATACCAAATGCATTATTTATAGAGTGAGGAGCCGGTGCCTTCCTCGTGATCTAGTAGTCATGGGTTAGGGCATGGTTGTCCTTCTGTGTACTGTCTGTGAGCTGTTTGTATGTGCTTGTTAAATATCGATATAATAATTGATATCGCCCACTAGGTGGCGCTACTGTAACCCTCTCCGAGGAAGAATATTTGTGTAGTTCTCTCAGTGTAATTTGTGTAGTCTTGATTAAACGTTGTGTTTTGTGAACCATGTGGCTCCATTTATTATAAACTTCGAAAGTCTAACGCAGAAATATTTTATGGTGCCGAAACCCGGGAATCATCTGGAATTCTTTAGATTATTCAGAAAAGAAATAGTTAGACTTATAAAAAATTAATTTGAAAATGGAGTTAGAAAAGTACAAAAAGAAACGCGCAGTAATAAGACAGTTGACTACAAAATTAATTAAAGAGATTGAAGTCAATTATTTAGAAACGGATATTGCTGTCGAAGAGAAACTTGAAATCTTGCGAGATTGCAGTGGTCAGTTGGATGCAAAAATGATGGAACTGAAACTCTTGGACTCACAAATTGAAACCGATACGCCCGTGGATAAATTGGAAGAAGAAGTAGTTAAAAGTCAGGAATATCAGGAACAAGCAATTCTTTGGAGTGGAAGATTGCAAAGGTATATAAGTCAGCATTCCGGAAATCGTGACGCAGTCGTTACTCAAAACGAAACTTCGATTAATCGAACTGTTCCTGAAACGAAAGCGATGAAAATGCCGCGCCTCCAAATGAGCACTTTTTACGGAGATTCAAGTAAGTGGCTTGATTTTTGGAATCAGTATGAATGTGCTATTCATAATAATGAAAGTTTAAGCAAAACCGAAAAATTTGCGTATTTAAAATCTTTGCTTAATGGTAACGCATTATCTGCTATATCTGGATTTAATATTAGTGATCAAAATTACGATTCTTCGATTGAAATACTTAAGGATCGCTTCGGAAGACAAGATATTGTCATTAGTTCGCATATGAACAAATTATTATGTATTGAACATGTTAGAAATATATCAAACGTTAAAGCACTGCGGAAACTTTTTGATGAATGCGAAATTCAAATCCGAAGTCTAGAATCATTAAATGTTACTTCCGGGAGCTATGGAAATTTACTCTGTCCTATAATTATGCAGAAAATACCAGAAGAATTGAATTTTGAATTCAATCGAAATCGTAAACAACAATCGCAGTTTGATATCAAAGAACTGATGGAATTTTTGAGGAAAGAAATTAATTGCCGTGAAGCTGCGAACCTTATGAGCTATTCAAAACCCTTTCAACGACAAGATGTGAGAAAAGGCGGAAATTCATGGAATAATCCTGAATTTAAACCGAAAATGGCGAGTGCATCTGCATTATCAACGCTGAATAATAAATGCATATTTTGTAACAAAAGCGACCATGGAAAATTTAAATGTGAGGAATTAGATGCACAGAAAAAACGAGAATTTTTGAAAAGAAACGGGAAATGTTTTTTGTGCTTTGGTTCCCGACATTTAGGAACTTTCTGTGTTAAGAAGTATTTATATTGCAAAAATTGTGAAAAACCGCACCACGAATCTGTATGTTTAAATCAGAATGCTCTTATTCCATCCCACATTCCCGAAAAAGAAGAATCCGCCGCCATTTCTCATTCCTCTGCCACAACCCTAATGTCTGACGTCATTCTTCAAACTGTCTATGCCGTTGCTGAAGGTAAAAGAAATAATTTCGTTTTAAGATGCCTTCTAGATGGAGGAAGTCAAGTATCATTCATTAGAGAAGACATTTCTAAAAAATTAGGACTCCGATCGAAAGGCTATTCTAGTCTAAACATTCATACGTTTGGAGAAAATGAAAGTAAACGTTGGCGCCGACGGAAAGTGGAACTAACTTTACGAAACATAAACCAGCCAGAGGAATTTATCAATCTTGATGTGATCGAAACTCCAATTATTACAACTGCAGAACTTAAACCACTTGATGCAAGCATAAAATCTGACCTATTAAAGTTTGGAATACCACTTATGACTCATCCCAGTGCAGATCAAGAATCCATTTCGGTTCTAATAGGGGCAGATTGTTTATGGAAGATAGCGAACGAAGAAATAAAGAGAATTAACGACCAGGCTGTTGCTTTGAATACGATTTTTGGCTGGTGTATTCAAGGTCGCTTTTCTGTTTTAGAGTTGAACTCAGCGGATACCATTTGTTCTAATTTATTGCTTGAGGAGAAGCTGTCAAAAACATTGGAATCGTTTTGGAATGTAGAATCCTTGGGTGTTGATTGCCCCGATGAGCGATTAGAAGATGAAAAGGCTTTAAGATTGTTTGAAAAATCGATAGAGAAAAAAAATAGCCGTTACGAAGTTAGATTGCCTTGGATTAATGAAAATGTCACATTACATGACAATTATGTAAACGCTGAAAAAAGATTCTTTAATCTATTGAAGCAATTTCGCTCTAACTTAAATTTTTTCGACGAATATAGACAAGTTATACGAGATCAAATCAAAGATGGTATTGTTGAAAAGGTAGATCTCAATGCAACTGAAAGTGAAAGAACCTATTACATTCCTCATCAAGCAGTGCTTAGAAAAAATCACGCTTCTACAAAATTGCGAGTGGTTTATGATGCATCTTCAAAAGAGAAAAATCAGAAATCGTTAAATGATTGTTTACTTCAAGGTTGAAATCTTATTCCTGAACTTTTGAAAGTTTTGATGAAATTTAGAATGCATCGAATTGCCTTTATTGCAGATATTCAAAAGGCATTTCTTCAAATATCAATTAATCATGAAGATAGAGATGCCATGCGATTTCTATGGATGCACGATGATTCGAATTTATCGAATCCAAAGATCCAGATTTACAGGATGTGCCGTGTGATGTTCGGAGCTAAATCCAGCCCCTTTCTTCTCGGTGCTTGTATCAAACATCATTTAAAGAAATTTGAAAGCGAATATCCGAAAACTGTAGAACTTCTCAATAACTACATGTATGTTGATGACTTCATTTGTGGAACAGATACTGAAACGGAAGCTATTGAAGTCTATCACAATGCTAATACTATCATGAAAAAGGCTTCAATGAACTTAACGAAGTGGAACTCAAATTCACCTGAACTACGAAAGGAATACGAGACACAAACCCAAGGAGAATCAGTGCCTTTGTGTGACTCACCTGCAAAGGTATTGGGACTCGAATGGAACACTCATAATGATGTTTTCTCATTTAATGCAGAAGACATAATTGAATTTATACAGGAAAATGAACAAACCAAGCGTTCTGTTTTGAAAGCTGTCTCGAGAATTTTCGACCCTCTAGGATTTCTTTCTCCCTACGTGATTCAATCAAAGGTGCTTTTCCAAAATTTATGGCTTACTGGTATTGACTGGGATAAACCTATTCCAGCAGAATTACTATCCAAATGGATAAAATGGTATGAACAATTGAAGGAATTACCAGAAGTTCAAATACCTCGCTGGTATTCCTGTACTGGTGCCGACACCTCTCACAATTGGGAACTGCATTGTTTTACCGACAGTTCACAGACTGCCTATGGGGCTGTTGTGTATCTCCAATTTCCATACCAGAATGAGACTAAAACTGTATTTGTTATCTCCAAAAGCAGAGTTGCTCCACTTAAAAAGTTGTCGTTACCGAGACTTGAACTCATGGCTGCATTATTAGGTGCCCGATTAATTGCTTCAATTCGAGGACATTTTGCAGACGCTTCCGTCTGTATGTGGACAGACTCAAAAATTGTGCTTCATTGGATTAAAAATAATCCTCGTCGATGGAAGACCTTCGTACAGAATCGAGTGACAGAAATCCAAGAAAAAACACCCCCTGAAGTGTGGAAGCATTGCCCTGGCTCCGAGAATCCTGCAGATAAAATCACAAGAGGTCTCAGTGTTAAAAATTTGATGAATGATCAAGTTTGGTGGCATGGTCCGCCATGGCTAACTCAACAAGATATGACTTGTGTGTCTTCTAATGACGACAGTGATCCTGATCCCTTAAGTGCCTCTTCTGAAGAACGTGCTATTTTACTAACTACGAATGCTGATATTGTGGAACCAATACTTGACATTAAAAATTTTAGCAATTTACTGAAATTATTACGAGTAACTGCATATGTGTTTAGATTTCTGAAAAACTTAAAGATACAACAAAAAACAGTTGGACATTTAACAATTGAAGAAATGTCCAGTGCTATGGATTATTGGATAAAGTCACAGTTGCAGTGTTTTTCAAATGAAATTAATTGTATCAAATGTAAAAAATGTATAGATAAGGATTCTAAATTGTATAGTCTTAATCCTAAATTAGATGTTAAGGGTTTATTAAGAGTAGATTAGTTAAATCTTCTTTAGATGTAGATGAAGTGAATCCTATTATATTACCTAATGATTATATTTCTCGTCTTATTGTTTTAAATAATCATGAAAAAGTTCTTCATAGTGGTATTAATGAAACTTTAATTCAAACAAGAGCCAAATTTTGGATATTAAGAGCTAGACGTTTCATAAAATCAATCTTACATAGTTGTAGATTTTGTAAAAAATTTAATGCTAATCCGGGTCAAGAAATTTCAGCTCCCCTTCCTCCTGATCGAATTGAGAAGTCGCAACCATTTGAGGTAAGTGGAATTGATTTCGCGGGACCATTAATTTTAAAAGATGGCTCTAAAGTGTATATTGCTTTGTTTACTTGTTCCGTTACTCGATCAATTCATCTGGAATTGGTATCAAATTTAAGTGCAGAATGTTTCATTCAAGCATTTCGGAGATTTATTTCACGTCGTGGTGTATGTAGTATAATATATTCTGATAATGCAAAAACATTTAAACGAGCTGATAATGAATTGAAATATTTGTATCAATTGTGTAATGATAAAAATGTATCTAGATTTATTGTGAATAATGGTATTACTTGGAAATTCATTATCGAAGGTGCTCCCTGGGGGGGAGGATTCTGGGAACGTTTAGTAAGATCTGTAAAAACTTGTTTGAAACGTGTGTTGGGTAAATCATCATTAACTTATGAAGAACTGTATACTGTGTTAGTTGAAGTTGAGGCAGTGATTAATTCACGCCCAATTACATATTTGTATTGTAATGTAAATGAACCAGATCCTCTATCACCATCTCATTTCTTAACTGGGTCAAAGTTAACTGTTTTGCCATCACCAAATGCTATACCTAAATCTTCAAAATGTGATCTAATGAAAAGATGGAAATATAGATTATTGTTGTTAGATCATTTCTGGAAAAGGTTTTATAAAGAGTATATTTTAGAACTAAGATCTGCTATGTTTTCTAAAATACCTAGGAATTCCTCCCAATTTAAACTTAATGACATAGTTCTCATTAGAAGAGAGGATAATGTTAAAAGATGCAACTAGAAGTTGGGTAAAATTATAACTTTGTTTCCAGGAAGAGATGGCAAAATTAGATCTTGTGAAATCAAGGTTTCTAATGGTACTTTAAGAAGGCCAGTAGAAAAATTATATAATTTAGAGGTTCAAGATTAATTTGTGATGCATCCCTTGGATGCATCGGGGGGGAGTGTTAAATATCGATATAATAATTGATATCGCCCACTAGGTGGCGCTACTGTAACCCTCTCCGAGGAAGAATATTTGTGTAGTTCTCTCAGTGTAATTTGTGTAGTCTTGATTAAACGTTGTGTTTTGTGAACCATGTGGCTCCATTTATTATAAACTTCGAAAGTCTAACGCAGAAATATTTTAGTGCTCCTCTGTAAAAAGAGGCAGTGCAAGCGAATGTGTGTGTCATCCACATATGAACTAGAAGGTAGCCTTTTCCCATTGGGTGCTCAGGGATCCATACCCCTCTTTCCGTAGTAAAGCCGACACGAGATCATAATCATAATAGAATGAGGAAGTATCTGAAATTAAATGGGAAGCCAGCAATTTTGCTTCTAGAACGGGTCTCTTTTGGATAACTAAAATGTTAAATCATTACTAAAATTCTGGAATGTATGATACAGAAGGTCTGTATAGAATGTTACATTTACATTCTATATAGTTAATCTGTTATATTAACAGATAATATCTGTTAGAGTTAATAAGATTTTGTGGCTACTCTGTACATTGTATGCAATAAAATTTTAGTATAAGGGGGAAAATTTTGTTTATTGTGATGTTTAATAATTTTGTAAACTGTTACTTTTAAGGAAATACATTGATTATTATGTATTCCGAGATTCAAGATATCTGGGATGCTTAACGTTCAATTTCTTTAACAGATAATGATTGATGAAAACTCATGGGAAAATGAAATGATAATATGCGGACTCTTCTTAAATTACTTGAATACCAGCTTGAAAAAACTTCAAAAACTCCAGTTATTTTTAAAGAAACTTTAATATGCATGTAATTACAAATGGTACAGATGCTTGTATAATATTTTACATTGAAAATATCTATATTTACAGTGAAAAGATCAAGTTGTGTCTCGATAAACACATCCGATGCACACTTCTGCTACTACTGATGTATATTTTATATTCACTTCATCGGGGAAAAATGACAATTTATTAATAATCTCACTCCATAATTTAAAAAAAAAACAAGCACTTTTGATTGCTTTTAATTTTTATCATATTTAAAAATTTCGCTTTAGCACGATAGATAACGTAAGCTAGATATCGAGTGATTTCACAAGTGTAAAGACATATAAACGGTTTACATGTTTAAATGTCTTTATACCTGTGGAAATAATAACTTTAATTCACGCTGCTTTTTCTGTTATAATCAGACAACGCCAGCTAATAATTTGAGATTTAGCTTAATTTTTTCAGATGGTCAAAAATAAAAAAAAACAATTAGTTTATCACCAAAACATAAACTTGAAAATAAAAAGACGTGGTTCTCACAATTTTGTATTACTTACAAATTCATTGAACATGATCAAGTTTACCAAATTTATGTACCATTGAACATTTACAAGTTGACCAGCTCAAGAAATGTATAAAAATATGTTGAAATTGGAAACAAATGTATTAAAAAACATTACTTTTTGGAAAATGGTTACTTTTTTAACTACTATTTTTTTTGTAGATAGATTTGCATGTTTTATTGAGAGACAAATAGTTAAAATTCTTTATATTTCATCTTAAAATATATCTCTAAACCTAGTTGCACTTTTAAAAAATTCGAAGACAACAATTTGCTCGCTTAAGCTTTACCATATAGAGAGTTATTGCTATTGCTGTTTCCTTTTCGATGAGAATGAAGAATAAACAATAATGTTCCGATAATGACAAATATAAATAAAACTAAAGATACTGCTAAACCAGTGGCAGATATTGCTCTTGGTGTCTTTGCTTTTTCTGGAAGGAAATTTGTGGCATAGATCATATAACCTAACGTCCATCCAACGTCTTTGCCTCGAATCTAATAAAAAATGAAAATATAAATTTCGAAACAGATATGATGTTCACAATATTATTTACTGGCATTTATAAATAAAGCATCCCGTTAGTATTCATCTTTTTAATGTATAAAAAGAAATCAGTATTTGAAATTGCAGATAAATTTGCATAATTGTCGTACAATTAGGCAGTGAGAACTAAATTATTTTTACTACTTCATTTTCCATTTTTATAGTTATTCGAAATAATCTAGTTTAATTTTTTTAATGTACCGTCTGGAAGCAATTTTAAGAAGGGTCTCGCCATTCTGAGCCACGGTCAGGTGACAAGGACGATACTTCAGTCGGCCCTCCTTTTTTCAACCTTAAAACTGTTTAATATGAACGATCTCGTAAATAATTTATATTGTGATTTATTAGATTTCTAATTGTGTTCTGTATTCTGATCTCTTCATTTATCAAAATGTTAGCTTTTTATAGAATTCGATAGTTTTCATTTTTCTAAAATGAAACTTTTGCTGAATATTTTATCCTGCTGTACTATCAAGTTACATTTGGAAATTAAAGCGCCTCTTCCGAAATAAGTTACTTTTAAATACACTGTATTTGATTCAAATATGCAAAATATTTGATGCAAATTAACTTCAAGCAATGGTATAATTGTTAAATAGGTATCATGTTTTGTTAAATTTTGCGAAACTGAAGTTAATGTTTCAAGAAAAAAGGTGGACTGTTACTTTTAATATCAGACAATTAATTTACAACACTATCGAATATATTAATTAATTTTTAAAAAGCTTTAAAGTGTCGAAGTACAGCACTAGAATAAAAAGAAATCATACTTACATTTTTAACAAACTGGATATTTCCCCATGTAGTGTTTTTAAAACCAAATCCATTGATTAAAACTTCATGTATATATTTAGCATTGAAACAATGATCTAATGCAAATTTACTCGTTGATATATTTCTCACCTGAAAATATGATAACAATTCAAGTTAAAAAGCCTATTTTGAAAGAACAGATTGTTGAATAAGTAATTTGTAAATCATCGCAAAGTAATTTATAATTATTTAACGTATTGTAATTATTTGAATTAAAGTAATTTAATTATTGAAAATTGTTTATCGAATTTAAATTTTTGTTAAAGTAATTTAATGAAATTAAAACAAATTACTTTTGCAAAAATAGCAATAAAGGGGGGAAAAACAAGGAACATTGAATAACTCACTCATCAATTATCTATGCCCATAATTAACTTATTGGAATTGAAGAATTGGAAAGAAATAAAGAAAAAAAGATAAGTTAAAAATTTTAATTTCTCTAAAAAATATTAAATTGCTTTCAAATAATCATCACTTATAGATTTATACACATTCTCAACGTAACAAAGATTAATAAATGATTTTTTTTGAGAAAATGTATAGGAAGGACAAAAAATACTTTTAAAAATTGTAGCAAGTAAATCTCAAAGGATATCAGCTCGGATATGTACAATGATGTCTATAAGTTAAACATGTCTGTAGACTTAGCAAAGAAGTGATGAATACCGCATCAAATTGACGGAAATGCTATATGCCTGAGTAATATAGTGGATAAAAATTAAATATCGCTATAAACACCAAGCACAATGATTTCACTAAGCAAATGAGTCTATCTAAAATATGTACCAAATAAAGGACTTCGATTATTGGTGATATGATGAAACCTCTTATGCTCGCTTTATTTGCACTTCAAAATGTGTCATCTTTTTTGCACATATCACGTTATTTCCAAACGTTAGAATATCCTCATACTTAGGCTTTCTGTCGTTCTATGATAAGAATGCACACCGTTTATAATACTTATTCTTTTGTTTTTGCAGTATGTAGGGCCGTGAACCCTGGAGGGAGGGAATTGCCACTGTCTGTGAATATTAACTCACCCCCCCCCTCATCCACCGTCGAGAAATTAAGAATTCATCGGAAAAAATATCTTCATTTCAGAAAATTGATGTAGAGTTAGTTTAGTTTAGCTGTATTAACGTCCCGTTGTAAAGCAACACTAAGGCTATTTTCGGACGGACTTTTTAATTTTGAACCGTGACGACACCTTAGCGTGAAACCCCCTCTCCTCAAATTGATGAAGAAAGCTGGATAACAAAGAATATCATTATTTAAATTCCATCTGAAAGGTATTATATAGTAACCATTCGAAATAAAATTTGTCTGAATTCGGAGACTCGACTTATTCAACAGAACGCCAGATATTTGATTTAGTTGTCCCCCATTCAGTCTATGGTTTGGTAGAATAATTGACAAAATTATTCAGCAGATTAACCAACATGATGGCAAGTGAATTTTATGTCGCATTTTATCGACTACTTTTCATCGGTTGGCTTAGAAATAAACAAGATCGAAGAAAATCTGTATAGATTATTATTTTCATCGCTTGTTTAGATCACATGTAGGTGGAAATTCAAGATACAATTAGAATAATATAATACAAGGTCGGATCTTAGGATGATAGAACGAAAGACTGAACACCTTTTCGACTTGTTTTCTCTGACCTAAATTTAATTGAAATAAAAAAAAAAGAAAACAATATTTAAATTTAATATAGCCAAGATTTTTTTGAAGCAATACATTTATAAGATTTTACAGGATGGCCATAAAATCTTCCTGTATATATAGAATTCTGGCTGCTTATCGGAAGGAAATTTCAGATTCTGATATTTGAAGGTATAAGCTCGACAATGTGATGCTTTGAAACAACAGAACTCTAAAGGTTACGATTGGAGTGAAAAAATTTCGGTTTTCAAATGGCAACACCCACTTTTCACTGCATAAATTAATCAGCGAATTGAAAAACCATTAACAGCTTTGAGACGATACACGCAAGGTATAAACTGGCGGCTTGAAATATACAGTCATTTGCAATGAGCATCTCTGTAAATGTTCAATGACAGAACAAGATGGGAATAGATATTTATTGGAATTACAGTACACTCACGAGTATGCAGCTCGTGATTATCCGGCGTAGTTTTCTTTAATCGTAATTAAATGATGAAGGTAAAGCGTTGCATTGACAACATTTTCAAGGCATTGGAAGCGGGCATCTGCCACGATCCTCCTACATGCCGTGCGAAAAATATATTTGTGACAGGAAAAGAGCAACCGTCTGCTCGTTGTTCATTGTTTCATCAGTGTGTAACAGACCTCATTTGTCGCTACGGTTTCTGATTATAAATGCACAGTACCTGTATTATTCGTAAATTGCTCGTGGTGTAGGCTTAATGTTATTTTAAGTATACCGAAGTGAAGATTTCGAAAATTAATAAACAAAAAAAATGTTGCAATGAGTATGGGGGAGAAATTACACTCTATACAGCTACAAGACTCTGATTTAATATAAAAAATATCTTCGGGGTTAGGAGTTGGGAAAAGCACAGTAGGGAATATTTTTAAAAAATGACCAGAAATTGAAAAGTGGCGTATTGCATAAGCTAATAGAAGTAAAATAAAAGTGTTGTTGTTGCTAATCTCCTTGGCTTAGACATCTAAACCAAGTCCAAGAGACCATGCCACACCAAAAGAGTAAAAACATTCCCATTCTCGTCCATAAGTTACTTCACGGAGGCACCAATACACGATGTGAAAAGGGGAAGCGATAACCGAACAGTGGCAATGTGCATAACTTTTCTTTCTTCCACTGAAGGTCAAACTTATAGTATGTCCAGACCTTAATCTAGACAAGGCAGGGCAAATGATTGCAGGGGGAGTCCAGGATACTCTGTGGCATACCAGTCCTGTTTAGATGGAATCCTCCAAGCCGTATTTATCTTAGTCAAAAACAGGAAATAAATCTCGGGACTCTAAGATTAGTGGAAGAAACTGTAGGAAGGTAAGTACCTTCTACAGCAAGTCGATCGGCAATATCATTTCCATGGAATAAAAATAAGAAAAACCATTCACGTTCTACGTGTCTTGAGATAAATGGAGGATTTAGTATTCAATAAGAAGTGAGAAAATATTTATTATGACAGCGTGTTTTGGTATAAAAATTTTGGCTTCTGGTATGGGTAGACAAAGAAATTAATTCAGAGAAATCTGGTCCATTGCCTTTTTTGTTATCCGCTTTGTACTTCAGCCACATTAATATCAGATATTTGGGTGTGTACTCTATAAGTTTTCAGCGCACTCATCTTCGCAGATGACAGCACATTATACGCGGAAGTAGGGTGACTACAATGTCGAATGTAACATTGCAATAGGAAGCTATCTTTTCTGACAAATCTCATGTATTTGATGTGCACACTTTAGATTAAGATAATCCCAGAACCATGTGAAAAAAATTTAAGAACGATTTGAATTGTTAAAAATTAGACGCAGAATAATATGGCTCGAGAAGACTTCAAAGCCTCATAATATTTGGAGTGCATAGAAGTATGCAAAAAAAAATTACATTTGAATCATAGAGTACAAAATTTGATAAAATGTATATAAAACGATGAATTTCGCAGTTTCAATGTCTTAAGGTCTACTGCTCATGTGAATTATTTAATCCTAATTTTCTAATAAAACATAATAAAGTTACCCATTAGTGGTTATGTCTCTTTTGTAATTTCACATTTATTTATTGTATTTTAAAAGTCCAATATTTTTGTTTTAAAATATAAAATGATCGTTGGAAGTCAGAGAATGGACGTAAAACAACATTTTCTAAACATAGATGTTTAAATTATGTATAGAAAATAAATATAAATAAATTATGTATAGAAATAAATTATGTATAGAAATATATTGCATATGTTCTAATATTCTTATATGCAAATCATGAGTGATAATATTTAAAGAAAGTTGCCAAGATATACAAATAACGCATGTTATCGTAATTGAATTCAAAGATTCATAATTTGACCGTTAGATCCTATTTCTGTATTTTCTCTGAGGCTCCATTCAATTTACAATAATTTTTATTAAAAAACAGTGTTACGTAATTTGAAACTAATTTTATCTTTTCAAATGTATGCAACTAAAATAACAGATTACATAGAAGGGGAAAAAAACGACAACAGATTTTGACAATATTTTTACTAATCCTTCAAGCAACGATAACGAAGGTAAATAAAGATCTGGTGAAAATTTGAGAGAGTCATCATCATATTCCCGCCCAACAGAAAAAGAAAATTGGACAGACCATTTCCCTGTTGGGTGGATTTGATTGCTACTATAATAATTTGATTGCTTCTATAACTGTTCAAAGGTGGAAATTAGATCTTCATAACTTTTCCCTCTAAATAAAAGTCCATTTTTGATTACTAGAAGAAAACCAAACTACAATAATTTAAACTTACCTCATCTTTGTCTTTAACGCAAAACTCTTGCATAGCCTTCTCATATTCTGATAGAGGAGCTTTTGTAACATTCAAGAAATCAGTCAAAAAGTAGTATGTCGCAAAAGCCTGGAAATGTTTAAGTGATGTGAGGAAAACAAACAAACAGGAACTTCATAATTTATACATGAACACAATTAATACATGCGTAAAAATAATTAGCATGATAAAAAATAATTGACTACATGTGCTCATTGTGCAATATAACAACCAAGTAATTAAAAAAAACTTATATCATCTTATTATTTTTTATTTTTGACATTTATCGAAACGCTGAGTGAAAGCTCATGCAGATGAAAATAATGAGTAAATAATGTATATATAAAAAAATTTAGTAACTTCCTACTTAGGTGAATTAAAGAAAAATATTTTAGTTACTTTTTACTAAATAATTGCAATTAATATAAATAATTTATCATAAAAATATTGATTTTCACAAGAATTGAACTGGCATTCTTCACCTTCAAATGAAAAATACGGAAATCCTTGCATTTCACCGATTGAGCTACGACCTGTTGATTTCAATTTTCATTAAAAATACTAAAACTCTATTTAAAGTATAAAAAATTAAATTAATTTAATTTATGAGTTAATATTTAAGAAAACTGTATTAACATCAAGGGTCATCCACTACAAGTTTTAAAAAATGCATTTGAACTTGAGTGGATGAATAAAAAGAATTTAACTAACGATTGAAAATTTGAACAAGATTTATAAATATATATAGGAAGAGTGTGAACTAGTAGTAGGAATTGAAAAAAAAGTAGCTTTGTTCAGTTTTGTAACAGTTATTTCAGAGAAATGAGGTCAAATGTGATTAAAAAAATATTTTTGGAATAAAAAACTGTCTGATTGACACAGTTATGTCACATATTGGCAATACTCCTCTAGAAAAAAAAAAATCTTGCCGATTTTGAAATTCCAGCGACACAAATATGGTATATGCCGTGCAAGCAATAATCATGAAAAAAAAATTTGGCTATAAAAATATTTTGATAGGTAAACTGTTATAAAGTTTTAATAGGAGAGTTCTCAAATAAAAACACAAGATCAGAATAAACGGATTGTACTGTCATGAAGAAATTAATTGGGAAAGAATCCAACTAATTCATAACAGATACAAAGACACTGTAATAACAATCCAGGAATTTAAAATGCTCTTTATAAGTTATTTCCAAGGACTAGGATTGAAATTAGTTACAGAAAAAATATTAGGTTCTGTTTCGTCGATAAAAGAGAAACAACTGCAACAAGGAAGCATCGAAATAATATATGAATACTAAATGCAAAGCCGGAGAGTTTAGTTTTATTCAAAAAGCGAAACTGGGAATTTCTGGTATAGAAATGATCTTTATTTCTTTTCTTCTAATAAATGTCGATTTCTTTTCTTGATATTCACTTTTTGAATTTTTCTTGTGGCTTTATTTAAAGCTCGAAATTTTATCTAATTAAATATTCATAGATTTGTTGTTCAAAATTGTGATAAGATTATATTAGAGAAATAATATAATCTTATCAAAGGAAAAATACTCCAATGATAAGATTATATTATTTCAGTTGGAATTTAACTTCCAGTACTTTACGCCATTGCAGCTTAATTAATCAAATTAATGTATGTTTTGAAGCATACACTAACTCAATTAATAATAATCGCATAATAAATTTTTGAGAAAGGGCGCTTCAAACCATTCACATGTTACAAGGTTGACACACAACTGGCTCGCTTCCTAAAGAATTCTACTATCATCAAGAAGACTTTTGATCAACGGTGCAGATTTAACTTGTATCAATCCTACATACGGTATATATCTTGAACAAGCCTTTTTCTGGTCCGAAATCCGAACCAGAAGCTTTGGCCCAGTAAATTTTACCCTCAGACCACACTAATATAGACATTTGTCTATTTTTCTTAATACCTATCAAATGGCCCTAATAAAGATATTCAAAGGTATTAAGAAGTTTGATTGAGGCTTGTTTCCCGTTGTTTGCAAGCATTCGAATATTATGTTATTTTAAAGCATTTTTGATTAAGTTTTGTGATTCAATATTCCAGACTTCGAATGTGTAAATTGAAGAAAACTGAAAAGGAATTACAAAAAGTATTATTTACCAAACTTTTAAAGTAGAATCAAAATTCTAAATTAAAATAACTATAATCTTGGATTTGACAAAATTTTAAAAAACAACAACTAAGAACAATTTATATCCCAGTGTATTTCTATAATACTTCAAACAATATAACCTAATAATTTCAAATAAACTTCTTTATAAAAAACGTATCAGTATGAAGTTCCAAAAATAAAGAAATTGAAAATTACCAAGTATTTTTGGTTATCAGGAATATTATCAAGTTTTTTAAAGCATTCCTTGAATCCATTCTTTTTGCATAAATCGCTGTTTACTAAGTTGGCTACGGCACTCTTGCATTCATCGGGAGAACTTGTTCCTGTGAAGGTATAATTCTTTTCCTGAAACATGCAAGTATTATCTGAATACAAAAACATGCATATGAGATTAAAAATCTGCATAATACCTAAAAAAATTATAGTTTTTAAAGTGATTTCTGATTTTAAATACAGGACGAAAGAGAAATAAATATTAACAATACTTTATTTCATAGATGAAATGGTTTTTTTATGAATGAATATTAAGGAACAGAAGATAAGTACAGCATTTATATCTATAAATTTTGTTTATGTCATATTATAATAAGTTTCTTTATCTTTTTATCCACAATTTCCGCTTTGATTATTATATTTTCCCTCATCATCCATTTGTCCATTGTTTTTAAGCTAAGAAATGAAGCTGATCATGGATTAGAAAATTAGGTACATTCTGAAAATGTATATTTTCCATTCCTGTGATACTCAAGTTAAAATAAAAATAATAGGAATTTGGATTGGCTTTCTTTCGATTTTGTTATGTAATGCCATTTCGTATGTCTGTTAAAATCTGTATAAGGATTTATCACCCAAATAAAAACAATTACACAGATGACATGGATGGCATTGAAGTAAGAGCTATAGTTCACAAATTTTCAGGTCAACTCAAATTAACAGAATTTATTTCTTTGCTTATAATAAGGGAAAGTGTTGAACCTTAGCAATAACTACGCTGTACCTCTTTGTCTGTCTCTTCGAATTCGTATAATGACTTGCCAAACCAATGTAAAAAATTGTACAGATATCAAAGAAGTAATTTAAATAGGAGTTTCAATCTTTAAAAAAATCATGCCAACTTGAATTAACAGTTGTTGTTGTTGTCATGTTCTACTTTACAACGGAAGGAGGGGTGCAGTAGCTTCTGAGGGTATGGACCCAGAATACCCGAGGGCAAAAGTCTGACTTCTAGCTCACACTCATCACAAACCCTTTTTACGGACTTCATTCGTACATTTAATTCATTCATCTACAGATCGTAATTTAGATTTGGAACAGAGAATGATCACCTCTGACTAGTACCCCCAGTGGTATCTCTCGATATGGAGGACTTTGTGACCACGACAAATTTAACGAGCGCCAGTCACACACACTCGGAGAGTTTTCGACCGGCAAGGTTCATGAATTAACAGTGTTTATTTATTTGTTTACAGTAAGGGAAAGAAATAAATCTAAGCAATATTTAAGGTAAGCCAATGTCTAAGGGATTGATGAAATCATTTTATGATTAATCTTTGATGAAATCATTTTTCTAATTTCTTTTTCTTCCATCATTAAATCGAGAGCGTGTGACTGCTTGCCTCTTTTGCATGAAATATTAAAATACGGGAGAAATTCTTGCAAAAATATCTAAATATTTTCAACTTTAATCTCTACTCATCGGCACTATTGAGTAATAAGAAGAAAACAAAGGATTTGCCATTGAAAGGGACTTTTCCTCAAACAAAACCTTATCACTATAATTTTGATGAATTGTTAAAATTACAATTTCAATCAATTAATAAAATTACTGAAAAAAAATAAAAATAAAAGATGAAATGATATACATACATTTTGTTGTTGCCGCCTTCTATTGGTGACGTACTCTGTGTTTCAAAGTTTAGTAAAATTCTTTAATTTGAATATCAGAATATAAGAAAAGTACACAGAAGGTAGTTGTTTGGCACAACAATAAAAGGTATTTTGTAAAACTATTTGAATTCAATATTAGTAATATTTAACTAAAGCTAATGGTAGAATTGTTTTGAAGAGGAAAGGGCATATTAACGTTGCAATCAAAATTGAATTAGTTGCATTTAAAAGCGAATTCATTTCAACATTTAATAAAGTGATCCTTGAAAAAACCGTGATATAGTTCTATATGTTATATAATATTAGTTTTGCCATGTCACTTTAAAAGGCATTCTTCTTCAACACGTTCTCAAAGGAAGAATACTTAAAAATGCCTCATGCAAAATCCTTATATCTTACATTTCAGTTAAAAAAAGCCACAATTAAAAATTTATAGTCAAGGAAGTACTTTTTTTCATTTATATTATTTTTCATTTATACATTTCAGGAATACTATGTTACCTTTTCATATGAATTGTTCTATTAAGTTGTGTTTTATATTAAAAGATTCTTATTTTAGTGGGGGGATCTCGATATCAGAACTAGAGCACAAGTGTAAAATTCCGAAAATTCTGTATTCTTTGAAACTGGCTTAAAACATGAGCATAACTGCAATGTTTATTATACTGCAGGTATGCTGAATATAAATAAATATGCACAGATAGATATAGATAGATATACAGGGATATGGACAGATAGATAAATATATGGACAGATTGATAGATATAGATATAGATGGAGATAGATAGAGATACAGATAGATAGATATAGATGGAGATAGATAGAGATATGGATAGATAGATATAGATATAGATGGAAATAGAGATATAGATAGATAAATATAGATATAGATGGGAATAGAGATAGATAGATATAGATATAAATGGAGAGAGATATAGATAGATATAGATATAGATGGAGATAGATAAATATAGATATTGATGGAGATAGATAGATATAATAATTAAAATGTGATTATACAGATGAGTAATAATATTTTCATTTGATTTTATGACATACAAAATGCATTTCCTTTTGATTGAAATGAAAAAGCGAAATTTTTTAAAAGAATGTCTTCAAATACAACATAAATTATTTGGCTTTTTGGAAGTAATCTACATTTTAAAATTACCCCAACAGGAAATTAATGTTCTTACCAGAAGATCATCAGGTATTTTAGGAAATCTAGTACTGTTGGTACAAGGTCGTCTTAATAAGTCGTATCCTTTAATAGTATATGTAGCTCCCCGAGGAAAACATGGATCTTCAATCTCGGTCTTGGTTATGTCCTGAATTGAGAGAGAAAGAGATAATATTAAATTATTGAATTAATTATTAAAATTATTAAATTGAAATTATTTGAACGCATTCAACAATTATAGATAGGAAACTGAAAGAATTTTTTTTATTTTTTAAAAGAAAAATTTATTTAAAAATACTCTATAAATCTCACATTTTAGGTTATTATGCATGTTTCAGCAATACTTTAATTAAAACAACGAAATAAATTTCAATAAATGTTTAATTTTGGAAGACTAAGCATTTTTATAAAAGAATTACTGCATAGCCATTCATAGATCTTCATAATGATAAAGATTATTCAAGTATATACTGTCCATTATCAACGTAAATTTGGCATTTATCAAGAACAGGATATTTCATGAAGGGTTAGTTGAAAGTATGTTTCACGAATCCATCAATTAATGCTTTTAGATATAATGTATGGGAATTCCAACGTAAGCTATGTTAATGAAAACATTATCACCGAGAAGAAAAAACTGAATGGCGAATTTTTATAAAAAAGTTAAATAATACATGAATTTTTAATTTAACAAAGTGAAATTTAAGTAGTATTTCTAACGCAGAACTATAAATATATAAGTTGTGAACTGTAGGATAGCATATTTTTTATTCACAAAATTGTTTCTGATGTACTTAAAATTATTAGTCACTTATCTTTACACTTTACAATTATCGGTTACACTTTGAATTATCAGTCAGGGCAATTAAAAGATCAACGTAAAACTAATAAGAACGATATAATAAATATTAGCAAGCCAGAATAACATAATAAAGCACGACCGAAAACGCCACTCATATAAGAGGGCATTCGGTTTTAATGACGTAACTTGATTTAATTTTGAGTAATTTAAAGTTTCAATTGCACATTGAGAGCATACACAAGAATGATAAGATTATAAGAATCTATAATAATATAAGAATGATAAGATGGTGAACAAATCAACCTTATCGCAACCACTGAAAATGCTCACGAACTGCCAGCTATTTTTGAAAGAGTTCGGTACAGCTATAATTGCTGAATTTTGAGTAATTTTTCTTATGAAACTGCACATGCTGTCGAAGTATTGTTAAATAAAATATTTTCATCCTCACATCATTTGATAACGTCTCTGATTATTCATTCTCATGCGATCTTGACTTGTTTTGTGCTTTCTAACTCTCTTAATAATTTATAGACTGAGTTTTGATCAGATGTTCTGTGAACATGGATGATTGTAACATGAAATTACCGAAAAATACTTCTAAGAATTAGATGGAAAAAAAATGCATTTGTTTTTCGATTTGCTGTGGGAAAAGATATTTTGAAGATATTGTTTAAAGTCAGCGTTACAGAACAGTATGCATCTGTTATGTCTTTTAATTGCTTATATAGTCTATTTTAAGAACTTTGTGCCAGAAATTTACCATGGGTATTAAAAGAAAAAAAAAAACACCTTTTAAGCATTACCTTTACTAAAAGATATCTAAGTCTTCTTTGAGCTTCATCTCTACCAAAACATAAGTTGCTATGAGCAAATACATTGTGGGTTTGGCCGTACAATTTCATTTGTTTAATATTATTTGTTCCGTTGATATACTCAGGCAAAGCGTAGGCAATTTGCATCGAAGCTCCTCCCATATCTAAAGCTCCTAATGTTGTAGGATCCCAAGGATCGGTTTTCTGAAAAAAGGACAATTTTACACATATTACAACATTATAAACATATAAACACTTTTTTATACATCTATCAAAGTTGAAATTTCTGAAATCCAAAATCAAGGTAAGAAATTGCGATAGAAAGTATTAACACGAACCTATTTATCATCCAAAAACAAAAACAGCTGGAAAAAAATCAAAAAGAATATTTCTAAACAAGTAATCATATCAAATAGAACAAGTTAGCCGGCGTCCTGGCGTAGGGGTAATGCGTCTTCCCCGCGATCTGGACGTCAGGGGTTCGATTCTTGGTTCGGGCAGAGTTGTTCTTCTGTGTTCTATTTGTAAGGATATGAATGCGCCCCCCTCAGTAAAATCGGTCTGTGAAAGCGAATGTGATGAGTGAGCAGCTAAGTCGTACTCCTGGCCTTAGTTGGCGATACTTCAAAACAAGAGACGCTTATTTCGGCTTAAAATCGCTGATGCATCAGCTAGCTTGTCCATGGCAAGTGCCATTAGAAACAACAACAGAACAAGTTATCCTCAATAATTATAAGTTATTATTTCTAAACAGTTCTTATAATAACAAACTTATCATGGTTCTTCAAGTTATCATTCTTCAAATGATCTATATAAGTTATACTGTGTAAAGTCTACATACAGTAGTTTGCATCTGAAAACTTAAAAAAAAGCCAGTTTGCTAGACTGAATTTAGTTTTTTTTAAACCCATTTTTTGTTGAAAATTTGTCAGTTTTAGTTTACATCAATTCAGCCTTCGATTTTTCTTTTCACCTAAGCTTAACCTTCAATGAAATTTAAATTAAATTGCATTTGATTAATTTCTGTTCATTTTACTTAGACTAAAAAAAGAAATTCAATTAAAAATTCGATAAAAATATTTATTAATCGATAAAATAAAAGTATACCTCTACCTAGATCCAAATTTTTGTATGTATACTGTGTAGAATTTTGCATTCTTTATTGATTTTAATAGATAAAACAATATATCAGTAAAATAAATAATGGGCATGAATAAAAAAAGACATTTTTTTATGAAGCCGCAGTATTACTGAATGTTAATTCCCATGAAATGTAACGTAATTCACAGATTTATACACCACTGGAAGATTAATAGAAAAAAATTATAGTAAATTTAGTGGTATACATCAATAAATATAATAATGTTAATCTGGATTGTTTAAACAAAAATATGTTGGTCTGCAAAATATGATTGTAATTCTTTACCTCACCTGTAAAATGAGAGCTCT
>JAOUZG010012691.1:7454048-7469967 GCA_026289955.1 Argiope argentata
CTGTTTTTGCAATTAGCTGTTTGGATTAAATTAGATGTAATGTTTACTTTGTGGCTGATTAGTTCAATTAATTAGTAATTCAGATACATAAGAGAAATATAGGAAGTTAAATTTTGAACAAGATTAAATAATGAAATTGGGACTTTCATCAACATTTAAATGTCACAATAATCGGCAACCAAATTTGTTACTTGACAGCAGTTCAGATCCAAATCCTAAAAAGGCATTCGAGCATATGATTATCTATATAAGAAGTCAAAATTCTGTCATCAGGTTTTTTTTGGGTTTACTAGTAATAGACATTACGATCACGATCAGATACTTGATCTTGGAAAACTTAAAGTAGATTTATCAATCGAGAAAACCTGGGCTTCAAAATACAAATCAAAATGTTTATTATTCGGATCTTGTTGGATTCATTTGACCATTCGATTTCATCATTGGTTCATTAATAATGTTTTGAATTTTGCAATGGATTATTTATAATTTTTTTACCTGGAGCCAGGCATGTTGTGTCTTGCGTTACGCATCCTGTGCCCTTCTGTTTATTACCTTGCCATTTATAAGCAATAGTATTCGTTTTCGACGAACCAGCGTCCATTACAACACCATACTAAATAAAAGATAATAAAAATCAGTTAAAGTAGACAATACTAAATTGCCTAGCAGCATTTTACAAACAGAAAAATTGTTCACAATATAATTATTATTAACATTATTTAAATTTTTTAGCGTTTTATTTAGTAGAAATTAATTATAATTGCAGACCAGAATTGATTTAAATTGGAAAAGGAAACCTCTATAAAAATAATAAGTCTTTAGAAATCAATCTTTAAAGATTGCATGTATGATAGTCTAAAAAAGCTTATGCACTTATCAAGGATTAATTATGTAACATTGACTTTATTAGTTAGTAATTATGTGCCTCAGAATCAGTTAAGAATGATTATAGTTTATGAGGATTTATTAAGTTAACACAAAAATTATACACCGAATTCATAAATCCGCAGATAATTTGAAAATTAATGAACAATTTTGAATCAAGTGATTATTCAAAAGCTATAAGGAAACTTATAGGTAAACAAAAAAGAAAATAAAAAGTCGATTTACTGTTACTACGTTTCGAACGAACAAAGTTTAAAAACTGATATTAGAGCTCTAGTTAACTATTTTGGACTTGTGACTTATGATGATAACTACATATTATAAAATGATGATAACTACAGATAAGATATTCATAGAATCTGATTCTGTCTAGACAAAACAGTTTCATAATTCGTAAGTTCATTAATCTGAAATTACTAAATGAAACATAATCTATTTTGAAATTTTCGATGTAAATAGGTGGTCGAATGTTTGAGTGAAATTTTTGGAAGAACTAATCATTGATCAAGAATGTATAGATAATGTATATTTAAGACTTAGTTGAAATAACTGATTCAAATTTTATTTCCAATCCTTATAAATCATACTAATGTTGACAGTGAGAAAATTTATTATTTTAACTGCAAAGATGCCTTAGAGGTTACACATAAAGGAATTAACTATTCAGCATAGTTTTGTGAATACAAAAGCATGCTAAAAAGAGATTACTTTCGAAATTATTATGTTAACATATTTCAATGAAACCTTTGAATAGTTATTGCTAATTAATGAATAATTTGTATACTTATTTATCATAATTATTTAACTTTCAGAATTCATTCCTAAGTTTGATTTTAATCTATGCTTATCTAAAACCTCTTTCTTCGGGAATAATACTAAAAGAAACATCTCAAATGATGATTTAAATATCATCTTTTAATGAGCAATGATTATGATAAATCCTTATATAGAGATGCATGTCACAGTTTACAGACATTCAGAATTTATCCTGAAGTTAGTTTTTAATTAATACCTATTTGAAAACTAGGAGCTAACAAGTGATATAAAATTTTTTTAAAAGTCAATCCCTACTTAGATCAACAACGAAAAAATTTATTTTAGTTTCTTACTGCTAAACTCTATTTAAAGTATTAAAAATTAATAAAATTCAATTAATGAATTAATATTTGAAAAACTGAATTAACCTTAAGTGTCATCCACTACAAATTTTAAAAAATGTATTTGAACAAGATATATATATATATATATATATATATATATATATATATATATATATATATGGAGAGTGGAGCTAATAGTAGGAATTGAAAAGAATCAAGGGTTATATGAGAAAATGTGAATTCATTTTATTGATGAAAAACTGAAACATTATTATTTTTCTATATAGCCACCTTGGATTTCAACGTATTTTTCCAAACATTACCCTCGTTGTTGTTGTTTTTTATTCCACCAGACAAAACTTTTTCCTTCGGGTCTATCACTAATTTTGAACCACTTCAATGACTTCATCAGTTGCAAATCTTCTTCTCTTTAGTGCTTTTTTGAATGGTCCAAACATATGAACATCGTTTGGAGCCAGTTCCCTACTGTGCGGTGGATGTTCCAGTGCTTTGACTACAAACTTCTTTATTGTTTTGGTTTCTGTTGGGTAAAATATGCCCAAGGGTTATTTTGCTGCAGGATGACCCCTTTTTTGTAGTTTTCCACGAAGTTTGTATTCGCTTGCAGGTTTCAATTTAGCTGCCAATACACCGCATTAGTTCTTACTGCTCACAATTTTGCCTCTTGAGATGAAATGAACTGCTATTATACTTTCCATGTCCCAAAAAAGTGTTAGTATATTCTTACCATCTGGTGGTTGAGGTTTAAATTCTTAACTACTAGTGATGATGGGTGTTGTATTCGACGAATAATTTCCGTAGACTAAACATCTTCCAGCAAACAAAACGAAAATAAGTGTCCTCACTTCTTCTTTGGGGCAGACTGACAATGAAGGTGTCACATTTTAACGGTCTACTGCACTCCAACGACTGACGCGGGGATAAGAGTGACACGTTGAATAGAAGTGTTTCCAACAACACTATTTCGACGTTGTATACTAGCAGTATTACCAAATCCAGGAAAGAGAAATTACGGAAGTTCCTTTATTTTCTTTTACTTTCCATAGTGTATTTGTGGAAGTCGCTTCTTCGTGTCTTCCATAGAAGTTTTAGAAATTTGGTTTCACTCAGTCTACTAGTCTATACCTTCAAAATAAATATAATAAGTTATTTTATGTATTGTCTGTATTTTAATTTAAGGCAGTTTAAGATACACATTTAGATATCAATTCTTTTCATCCATGATTTTCAAAATCTGATTGATACAACTTGAACTGTTTGTAGATAGGTCTCAGTAAGTATTTACAACTAAAGTCTCTTAAAGTAGCAAGTGACCATTTTATCCAGGAATTCCTCGTTTCGAAAGTATAAAATACCGATTTTAGCATTTTCTTTTTGCGGTTTTATGATCGTCAGTGGAAATTAAACGCAGAACACTGCATGCTTCAAAGTTTATTATATTCTGGAAACATTTAAAATATCTTTTAAAGATTTTACAATAATCCGTCATCGATTTAAAGAAATGCGTCGAAACAATAAAATTGTGGGTTTTAACAGCAGCACTTTTCTTCAAGAGTCATTATAGAGTGAGTAATTAAATACAGAGTGAGTAAAACAATACAGCACACTTAAAATTTTAATTAAGGGAATTCGGGATTCATATTTTTACTCGGTTCCATTGTCTAATTACTAGTAAATGTATGTTCTAGTAATTTCTAGTAAATGTATTAAAACTATGTAAATGTCAAAAATTGTCAATATATTTTGAAATAAATAAATTGTTTTAAATGAATTTTTGATTTGAAAAAGATTTTTTTTTCCTGGATACTCACATCATCAGGAAATTTCCCGCCAGTCAGTCCATACACCATTGAAATAGTGAGAATGCCTACGACACCTATGATTAAAGCTCCCAGAGCCACCAGAAGAGGCCATTGTTTCAATGTAAATGAATTATCTGAGAAAAAAATAATAACAATATTTACTTAAAAATATTATATTTTATTATTTATAATACATTATATAGAGTTGCTGATAACATTAAAACAATAGTGGTATTTTAATGTAAATTGAATTTTCATAACAACCCGCCCCCCATATTGCATTGAATGTTTTATTTTGAAAAATGCGTATCATATTAAAAGAATTTCTTGAAGTGTAGCAATAGTTTTAGCTTTAAAGCAAATTACCTATCTAAAAAATATCATATGAAATTACTAATTCAATGAGAAAAAATATTATTATATTCTAAAATTGATATCAATAATAAAAATATATATAATATTTATAAATTTGTCATATACTATAAATCTTAGTCATGAAAAAATAAACTTAAATCTGGAATAGCATAGGTAATGTATATATAACATGCGAAAGGAATAATAAAAAAGTAATCAAATTTCGGCATGGGCTTTATTAATAAAACGGACAGCATGAAAAACATTGGGATAAAATCGATTATAGGGCTGAGTGTCTATATGTATATCAACATCATATCTAAAAAAATGAATAGAATTATGAAATTTGGTATATGGTTTTACCAATGAATTTGGTTTATGGTTCTGAACGCATCATAATTTATCACCCTTAATACGGTAGTAATCTATACATAGTATAAAATGAAGTCTTCTGAAAGCGTCTGTATGTTTGAGCTATAATAACTCGAGAAATAGTAAACGGATATTGGAAATATTTATACCATTTGTAGAGCATTTGTAGGTGAAGGTTTTAGTACACTAAAATCATATCAAAATAAAAAAGTTTATAATTACGATTTTAACTTAACTATCAAAAGAAGGAAATTCAACCTTGGCGGAAACACATTAGAAGTCAAAAAGCTTCGTTTGTTTCAAAAATGAAGAGGAAAGAAACGTTCGGTTAGCAGATATTAAAGAAATAAAGTTCACACTTAGGGAAGGAGTGTCTTTTCATGAGTAAAATAACCGTCTTTCTTTAAATAACTGCAACTGAATTGCGGAGACATAATAAATCTTCTGAAAAGTGAAATGATAACTTGTGTTTTTTCTACGGACTTATCGAATTTTTACCTTTATAATAGATTAAATATTTCTGAATGTGTGCTATAAAAATTGTTTTGTAGCTATTTTTGACCATTTCTAAATATATTTTCATGTTTGTTTGATGTTGCGTTACATGGCCATGTCATATCGGGTGAAGGCTAGGCTGAAGTTTGAAGCTAATTTTTCTTCTTAGATGCTACACGGACAACGCCGAACGAGTACTGCTAGTAAAATATATTTATTGAAGGTTAAAGGTGAAATTATTAGATATTTGAGCAAAATTCGAGAGAAGAAAAGAACAATTCAAAAATACATACTTGTTTTTCTCTTTATAACATGAATTTAAATCCAAAATGCCCTGTATTATAAAAATATATGTGAAATTTGAAGGGAAAAACTTCCCTCTGTTGTGGCCTTGAGATCCTGACCAATATCTTAATTGCTTGGTAGAATTTTACAAAATAAAATAATTTTTTTGTACAATTCTTTACATGGTTGTATATTGAGCTCAAAATTGCGACGAAATGCTAGTTCAACAATGTGGAAGATCATGATATTAAATCAAAACGATAAACTAACCATAATCAACCAAATAAATTAACCGGAATCAAAGTAGCAAAGAACTGCACCAAAGACAATTGGGATGTTATTTTGAGTTGTCTAATGACAATATCAATGGATGAAAAGGTATGAAAAAAGTTCCATGTTCACGAAGTGTAAAGAATTTCTTAAACATATTCCAAATGCATTTTATGTATCTGGAAGTGCATTATTGGACAGCTATACATAAGCAGCATTTTTCACAGGCTTAACTTAATTACCTTTACACAATATACGGTTAATTTTTTTATTTTGGCTGAAAAAGCTCAAATGAATTTATCCTATTTAACAAGAAATGTTGAACATTAATTTTTCCGAGACATTTTGTAAGCATCGTCACCAATAACAATCAAAGAAAGAAAGAAAGAATAAATGAAGGAAGCAGCACATTTGTTAGAAGAATTCAATAAATTATATTTTAAAAAAATTGGAACAAACCACTTGAAAATGCCAAAATCAAACATTTTAAATTCATATTGATAAAAATAACAAAGGATTTTCTCAGTGATTCCTATATTTACTATACGGTTTTAAAATCAAAGTAAATATATCAGTATCCCATTGTGTACACAAAACTTTTCATTCCTACTGAGACATTTTTATCTGTTTAGTCTTCTGATAAAAAAATACTTGCAATATCAGTAGTTTTAACTATTCAAATATTTATCTGTTAAAGGAAATGACAGCTTTGCTCCTGTGCTCTTAAGGCATTGGTGGCAAACATTCAGAATCCTAAAACTATAGTCTTAACTTAAAAGTCATATATTTATAGGTAAATATTTTACTTCCCCCCTTTTTTTTACCTAAAGAGATCTTTTAATTATTAATGTACAATGTTTCTACTCTAAATATGCCGCAGCAAATAATATCTACATTTTTAGAGATAGGCAAGTGATTTCTGTTGGAAAAATGCTTTAAACAATTTAAAAAATGTACTTCCGCTGCATTTTTTTATGTATTTTTGCTGTATTTTAATTTTAATGTAGTGCACGTAAAAGATTTTTTTTGTTTCTTCACTAGTTTTCGATCTTCACTTCTGTTGTTGTTGTTTCTAATGGCAATTACCATGAACAAGCTTGCTGACGCTGTCAGCGATTTTAAGCTGAGGGGATGTCTCTTATTTTAAGTAGCGCCAACTAGGGCGAAGAGTGCGTCTCTGCTACTCACGCATCACCTTCGCTTGTACAGCCTCTTTTTACAGAAGGCACGTTCACTCATCTCACAGATAGAACAGACGAAGAACAACCATGCCCGAATCGGGACTCGAACCCAAGAAGCCCAGATCAAGGGGGAAACACGCTACCCCTATGCTAGGACGTCGGCATCTTTAACTGTATATTGATATCAAATTCGACCCCATGCTTAAACCGTATATGGGTATCAAATTCGACCCCATACTTAAACCGTATACTGGTATGAAACTCGACCCCATACTTAAACCGTATACAGGTATCAAACTCGACCCCATACTTAAACCGTATACAGGTATCAAACTCGACCCCATACTTAAACCGTATACAGGTATCGAACTCGATCCCATACTTAAGCCGTATATTGGTATCAAATTCGACTCCATACTTAAACCGTATATCGGTATCAGATTCGGCCCCATAGATAAACCGTATATTGGTATCAAACTCGACCTCACTGACAATGTAACATCGTATTCAGATTGGTGGGTGACAACAGAAAGCGGACTATAAAATGTATAAAAATTATCCAACCTTTTTGAGAATTCGAACTTGATCAATGAGTGGTGTAGCATAGTGCGCAAGTCAGTTTTCTTTAAATTTACATGAATATTCTAATGAATCATAAAATTTCCTCATGAAGAAAATAACCTGATGAAAATATTTAGGATAATATCAGGATTTTGTACAATCTACAGATTTAATATTCATATAGAATAATATATTTTCTACTTCACATAAATAATATTTATATTTTAAGAATGATTTTTTTAAATATATTCTTTAATTCTTGCTTTAATCTCTTTTATCAAAAAATATTCAGGCCAAACTATAAATGTATTTTTTGATAGAAATACTGTAACTGGAAACTTAATTATATTTATAATTTTCAATGAATATCAAATAATTTCAATGTTATGATTACATTATATCTTAATTTCTTTATAATATTAATTCGACTATTCCATAATTGCAATAAAAATATTGTTTGATACCAAAATGATACTTAAAGAATGCTTTCTTTAAGTTCGAATCCATTTTCTGAACAGTCGAAAAATTTACCTATGTCGGAAATAGCTTTTTATAAATATTCTAGATTTTTATGAATAAACATTTTAATTTGTACATAATCTATGTATTTAATATTTTAATTAGCATTTAAAATATCTTTATACTAAGAAAAATATTTAATATCTTATGTTTTTCATCTTAAAATTTTGCGAAACTTATCAATTTAGTAAATTAATGAAACGTCACTACGCCGAGTCGTGATGTCACATCCTTTTTGCCTTTGCAATTCCAAAATCAAATCGACACAACGCATTTTTGCTTCCGGAGTAAGCGTGAATTTAAATTCATTTCATAAGAAAATCATTACGATCTGAACCAAAGAATAAATATCTGAAGCAAGTGAATAAAATGATGTTTTATTTTCATCTGTACATAAATTAACCTACCTGCTGAAACTTAAACATTTCATTATGAAGCCAGTTTGACTCTTGTTAACAACTTAAAATATTGAGATACACATAGAATATAAAAAGAATGTCAGATCTATCACTGAGTGTTTGACCGTGTTTAAAACAGAGAAAAATATCTGAACGGAAAATAATTGTTAAAATGTAATAATCACATATGTTGTTGTTTCTTATGGCACTTGCCATGGACAAGCCCCGCTGATACTTATCAGCAGATTTTAAGCCGAAAGGAGCGTCTCTAGTTTTTGAAGTAGCGCCAACTAGGGCCAAGAGTAGGACTTAGCTACACATTCAACACAGTCACTTGCACAGCCCCTTTTTACAGGGGGGCACATTCACACATCACACAAATAGCACACAGAAGAACAACCACGCCCAAAGAGAATCGAACGCGGGACTCCCAGAATTCGAAAAAGATGCGCTACCTCTGTGCCATAAAGCCATCAATAGTCACATATAGTATGCCTATCTGAAGTAGTATAAATTTTACATTGAAGCATCTTCACATAAAGATGGATTCAATTTAACTTGGTCATCTGAAGCACAATATAATTTTAGAAGTAAAGTCTGGTTAAGGGAAAAACTACTCCAAAAATATATTTAAAAAATAATTATTTTAATTTTGCTCAGCAAATACCGCCGAATATAAATTTTTAAAAAATATTCTTTAAGTTCCTTAAAATAAACTTCTTATTTAATTAGAACTTTTAAAGTTAATATAGTAGTGTTTCTCAATTGTAGGAATCAGAAGCAATAAAAGAATTGAAAAAAAAAAACACTTCTTCTTCGATATTATTGATAAATCTAAACAGCATCTTGATAAAAGTAGTTTTTGAAGGTGAAGAAAATACATTGAAAAATAATGTACTAATAATCTGAAGAAGAGTAACCAAGCCAGCCATCAGGTATAGGCATAACGCGTCTTCTCCTTGATCTGCGTGTCCCGGATTCAAGGCCTGGTCCAGGCATGATTGTTCTTTTGTGCTCTATCTGCAAGGGGTGTGAATGTGCCCCCCCCCTGTAAAAAGGGGCCGTACAAGCGAATGTGATGAGTGAGTAGCTAAGTCGTACTTTTGGCCCTAGTTGACGCTACTTCAAAAACAAGAGACGCTCCTTTCGGCTTAAAATCTGCTGCTGTATCAGCAGGGGACTTGTTCTTAGGCAAGTTCCATAAGTAAAAACGACAATAACTTCAAAACGAGAGACGCTCATTTCAGCTTAAAATCGCTGATGCATCAGCGAGCTTGTCGATGGCAAGTGACATTAGAAACGGCAACAACTACAGAGTAGCCAATGTTCATAAGCATCAAAAGAATTACTGTCTCAGAAATCTATATAAACAAGTGAGGAAGGGAACAAGAAAAGGATGGATTGTAATATCCCATACGCAAAATGAATGCTTATTTTATATAATATACATCTAATTGAATATGATATCATAGGCGAATATAAAAGAGCGTGAGAAATAACTCATTTATCATGTATGAATTATTTATAGTAATTGAAATCCAAAGATGGAATAGAAAAATACGCATTCAAATTAAATGCTACGCAATAATCAATCCTATTTAGAACATTTTTTGTCAACGTTTAATAGATAGCTTAGTTTAATTATTGGAAGAGAGTTTAGTTTAATGGTTAATATATAGTTTAGTTTAACGGTGAATATATAGTTTAGTTTAACGGTTAATATATAGTTTAGTTTAACGGTTAATATATAGTTTAGTTTAATGGTTAATATATAGTTTAGTTTAATGGTTAATAGATGGACAGTTTAGTTTATCTAAATTAATCTTCTTTCGAAGCTATGCGAGGACTTTTTCTGAGACGGTTCATGCAGTTTAAAATCATGATAGAAGACAAAAACGGCACAGATATCCCACTTTCCAAATTTCCATACCATACCATACCAACGCAAGGGTGCTTTTGCATTATTCATCGGGTTCGTTTATACTTATATTTAGAAGGACAGGAAGACTTCCTCCGAACGGATTTTGATCAAAATTTGATAAGGTGTCAAGATAATATATCAAATTTCATCTGCCCAGCTCAAAGCGTTTTTGTGTTGTCCATATTTAGATATATAAAAAATGTGTTTTTTGAACTCGGAGAAATCTGAAACGATGGAGATTCGTCAAAATCTCGCTTGTATTTTGTGATATTTACAGTACTTTCTCTATACTTTGTATGCGAGAATGTAAACCTTCAGATACTTTAGGAATCAAGTCAAAATCGAATCATATTTTTAACAAAATAACTGAATTTTTGAAATGAAGTATTCAAAGTTAATTTCGAGAATTATCTCTAAAGCAATCGATTAAATATAAGGAACTACCTGAAAACACCTCAACATTCATTCATCAATTTATAGAACTCAAATTTCGAATGCTACGATTTTATCCAGAAAAAAAAGCATCTTCAAAGCAAAATTGAATTTTTAAAAAATATAGGCGTTGCCTTTCAATTTTAATAAAGGAAATTATGCTAACTGGGTTATATGTAGATAATCATTGTTATTTTCTGAAATATTATTAAAAAAATTCATAATTAATATATGGGATTATGTTAGCCATTTTTAGAAATACTAAAAACACAAAATAATTTTTGAATGGGTGGATAAAATATTAAAGTTCAAAAAGATTATAAAAAGTAAATACTTTATTTTTTCTTTTTTAAGTTGTATAAAATTAAATTCGTAAAAGTTCTCTTTTCAAATTTTGTCGCACGCTGTATCCCATCTAAAGATCATTTAAAAGAAACAATAGTCACTTACGAGTTGTTTTTAAGAAATTTTAATTTTATTCTAGTCTGCTTAGAAAGTTTTGAATAATATCAATGTTTTAGATGCGCATCTAAATAAACTTCAGAAATGTATTTGATAATGAATAAACGGTAATAGCAATTAAACAAGTAATATAAAAAAATAAATCGATTCCTACTTAGATCAAGAAAGAAAATTTTCATTTTAGTTACTTTTCATTAAATAATTACAATTAAAATAAATAATTTATTAAAAAAAACTATTTATTCTCGCAAGAATCAAACTCGCATTCTTTTCACTATCACGTGAAAACACTGAAATCCTTTCATTTTACCGATAGAGCTACTGACTGTTAATTTCAATTTTCATTACAAACTGCTAAAACTATAAAGTATTAAAAATTAATTAAATTCAATTAATGAATTTATAATTAAAAAACTGTATTAACATCTAGTGTCATCCCCTACATGTTTAAAAAAGCCTATTTGAACTTGAGTGGCTTAATAAAAAGTATTTTATTAACGATTGAAAATTTGAACAAGATATATAGGAAGAGTATGAAGTAATAGTAGGAATTGAAAAAGCAATACTAATATACAATATCGATGCGATAATTTTTAGTAATGATGTTAAATCAAGTTATAGTTACCAGGGGGAAACAAAGATGTTCTTTCGTTCAAAATACATTTTATGTCCATTTCTAGGATGTGCATATTCAGATGATTGACATTACTTTCTGCTTTAACGAGGAATAAAATTTTAGACTATTATGGGAATAACCTTCTTTTTCATTGACATACTGCCATTAGTAGACAGTATCGTGCACAATTGCACAAAGTTAAGCCTGTTAGTGGACAGTTAAATAAACTGATTGTTATCGATTATTAATGCCAACAGTATATATACCATGAATAGGTTCAATAAGGCAGCATTATATGAAATTTTTTAAATAATGATTAAATAAAACACATCGATTATCATCATATTTTATGCTTAATATAGGAATTTGTTTTTGTATATCATATGAAAACATCAGAAATTTATCATAAGGAAAAGGAAAATAGCAATAATAAAATTAGTAATATCAATAAGCAAATAATAATAATAATAATAATAATAATAGTTTATTATTCGTAACTTTAGAGGAAACCCAAACACTTCTTTCACTCATCATACATTTTGCATCATTTCAAGGAGGTATTTATTCAGGTGGATTGAGGTACTTTATTCTACTTTAAAGAGGACTGAAATTTAGATCATTACGGATGAAAATCATCTTTCAAACAATTTTTCGATGGCAAGAAATAAAACATTAATTATCATCATTTATAAGTCTATAATATGCTATGAATATGGTGAAAAAGATTGATTGACTGTTTCGAATTTATTAGATTCTGAAATTTTATATCTAAATATCTATGAGAAGATTAATTGGGTATAAATCAGATTTATTGGGTAAAAACATTAATTATCCTCATTTATAAGTCTATAATATGCTATGAATAAGTAATAAAGATTTATTGGCTGTTTCGAATTTATTAGATTCAAATGATCTGAATATATTATGAGCAGATTGATTGGGCATAACACATTGACTATCACTAGTTATCAAATTTCCCAGATCAAACTATTGAAGGTAATTTATTTTTTAATATCACCTAAATAAGTATCAGATTGATTAAGACTGATTTAAAATGACACTTTGACTATCATCGATTTCATAGATCAAATTATTGGAGGTAATTTGTTTTTGAATATCACTTAAATAAGTATCTGTAACCTATCACAATAAAGAGAAAGATATACTACTAATAATAAAAGCAATATTAATATACAGAAAAAATTTACGAAGTGATCATATTTAAGAAACAGAAACAGTAAAAGAAAACCATTGGATAACATTATTCACTAATAAAAATTACCAGTGACAATCAAAGAGTTTCTTTCGTTCAACGCACTTTTTGATGTACTTATTGGCGCATTTTTTTCCATTTCAAACAGGTATTTTCAAACAGGTATCTCAAATTCAACGAAGGATAAAATTTCAGAACGCTTTACGAAAGAAAATCACTGTTTCATTTACACGCAATCCTTCAGTGGCACAGCATCAAACACATCGATTAAAATGAAGGCGGTGACAACTTTTCCATGTCTTTTATTATCTTAACAAAAAGGACAGTTTCTCACAACTGAGCTGATAAAAAGCCATTGATAAGTGACTAACCTTCGATAGTAAACGAAGCATCTGGTTTCCAAAATACAGAGAATTAAACAATTAAGAATTAAAATAAGAATTGGAATTACATGCTTCGTAGTGTAGATAAAGATATTTAAAAATAAAATTGGAAGTACATATTCATTCTAATGGAAGATAATTTACTAAAATTCATTCTTTTAATTCAAGAATATTTAAAGCTATTATATATTAAATTGTTAAGTTTGAAGAAAATCATTTTGTCGCAGAAATATTTTAACCCTTTGTCCTACAAATTGACTTAATTTCTTAATTAGATGATAAGTTTTATTAGAGATACTTATTATTATTTTAACTCTTATAGTATTATAAATGCGTGTGAAATTTTGAAGAGTTTTTAAATGATTTTTGCATTTAAAATTACTTAATACTTTTATTTTATTATAGATTAAAAATTAAAATTCAGTAATTAGATGTGCGAGTCAAACTTGTTGTTGTATGTGAAGAGGTTGTTGTTGTTACTTATGGCACTTGCCTATGGACAAGCCCCGCCGCTTATACAGTAGCAGATTTAAGCCGAAAGGCGCGTCTCTTGTTTTTGAAGTAGCGCCAACTAGGGCCAAGAGTACCTTAGCTGCACACTCACCACAGTTGCTTGCACACTCCCTTTTTACAGGGGGGGGGGGACATTCACACATTGGACACAGAAGAACAGCCATGCCCTAACCAAGACTTGAACCCGAGACTCCGAGGACACGAGGAAGATGCGCTACCTCTGTGTCAGAAAACCGGCGTTTGAAGAGGTTAATACCTGCTTGGAGAGGTCCGAAAACCTTTATGAAAATATTTCAGCCTGCAATCTATCTGTTATAAAAAAAATTGCAAAAATCTAATTCTGTAGTCATGTGTAAAAAAAATAAACCATCTCATTTTCCCGAGGAATGGAGTAAATCATATTTAATTTAGGAAATTATCTAACTTTCTAAATAGGTGAAAATTGAATCTCAGAGAATTTAGTATAAGATGGAACTTTCAACTAATAATGCGAAATCGTAATTGTTCTGCGGAGATTTAGCTTTTATAGGAGACACCAATCGGATGCTCTTGAACAGCTAAGTATAATAGGAATGGATTTGCCAATATTTTTTTCCAGTTATGCGTGTTTTAAAAGGTAACCTATTTTGTTAAAATGTAATTTATTCAATTCATACTATTAATTCCCACTCTCCCTATATATATCTTGCTGAAATTTAGTCGTTAATAAAATACTTTTTATTCTTCTACTCAAGTTCAAATCTATTTTTTAAAACTTGTAATGGATGGTACTTGATGTTAATACAGTTTTTTCGAATATTAATTCATTAATATGGTTAATTTTTAATTAATTAAAAACTAATTTAAATTTCATGCCAAACATCTTCATTTCCTCATCGACAAATGAGTAAGACTTTCACGCATTTGCGTTACCATAACTAGTGTAGAAATTTTATGCATGCGCATTGTGTTGACAACCATTTAAATGGATACGGACTTGATTCTTATTAATTGGTTTGCTGTTTTGTTTTACTTCAGATACACACTGTAAATAAATTATTTTTTGGTTAATTGTGTGCTTTATTAAATAGTATTTATATTATATATTTTTCGCATATGCTTATGGTTTTAAGTACACGTTTTTTAAAAAGTAGTTTGTTTTGTACCCCACACTAATGAGGTGAGGCTTTACATATTTTCGACAGATTATTTCAAACGACTTATTCATTTTTAGCAACAATTTTAAAATAAATAATTGATTTTAATTGTAATTATTGAATAAAAAGTAACTAAAATATTTTTTTCTCTGTTGACCTAAGCAAGAATTGACTTAAAATCTTTTTTTATATTGCTTGTTTTGTTATTAAATTTAGTCGTGAGATTTTTGAGCATACCGAAACCAGAACCAGAAAAATTATTTAGTTCATAACGTAGAGCTTACCCTCTTATCAGAATATATTTAATTTTGATATCTAAGTTGAATACGTCTAATGATATCTAATTGTTAATGGGTATTAATTTTTTTCAGAATAAAAAAAAATTCTATTTCAGTACATTATAAAACAAGGCTTACATTTTGTTATTATTAATCTGCACAATTTCACTACAATAATTTAAAATTAAAATTTCTTTAAATATGTAAGAAAATTTTTGTCATTAAAATTTCTGAATTATCACGAAATTTTAAAATCATACAATTTATTGACTTGGTACACTGGATCAAAATTGTAATTCTATTTTCCATTAAAATCAAATATGCGCTAGAATTGTTTATAGAAACAATTATAACTGTTAAAATCCTTTTCCTCTAAATAATTCAGAAATTGTTCAGTGTCGAATGATTATAGATTCGGGATTCTATCAAACATTCACCGTTTATGTTAATAGCGTGAATATGGAAGTTATTGAATTTATAGTTAATACCAAACGCTCTTAAATTTGAGCAGAAAATTTGGGAAAGTAGCGATGCTAAGTGCGTCCTCGTTATTTAACCTAGATTATTTTTAATTAATCAACTCTCCTATTAAAATATTCACTATCAAAATTTTTATATTAAAAAAGGGTACTTAAAAGCTGTCCGGTTAGAACAAAGATTTTTATATGATTACAATAATAATAATTAAAAATACATGAAGCACCCTCAAAGCATTTACCGAT
>JAOUZG010012691.1:7471816-7530439 GCA_026289955.1 Argiope argentata
TCAGTCTAATTAAAAACTCTTTGCAACTTAGCATTAGGGTTAATGCACCGTAAATGGCGCTATAAAATCCTTTCATCCTTTTATTTAATGCATATGTATTAAATTAAATAAATGCATATTATATTAAATTATTGAATATGTATTATATTAAATTAATGCATATTGCATTAAATGAATGAATATGTATTAAATTTAATTAATGCGTATTAAATTTAATTAATGCGTATTAAATTAAATTAATGCATATTGCATTATATGAATGAATATGTATTAAATTAAATTAATGCGTATTACATTAAATTAATGCATAATAATTAAATTAAAAGTAGCATATTCTTTAACTATTTAGAAATTTGGTGTACTTTTAATGCAGCAAGAAAAGAATTAAACCTTTCTCTTCATATTATTGGTCAAAACTGTCAGAGATAACAAGAATATTAATCCGCTAGAAGGAATAGCAGTCATTTGTTATATTATCAATGTATTTTAACTTCTAAAGAGAATATCAAAGGATATTCTCTTTGGAGAGTTAAACTTATAATATCAAATGGATAGGGCTTTCTCAATAATATGAAAATTATTATGATAATTATTTGCGAAATCATGATTTTTGCTCAGAAAATTAAGCGTCATAAATGAAAATATAGCTGAGAAACAAAATAGCATTAAATTTAGAATTACATGAAAGTATTTACATGACAACAATGAATTATCCATTTGGAATTTTGAAAGATTTATTAATTTTTGGAAAATAAAAAATAGTCGCTCTGTATTTTATTAAAGTAAATTTATTTGGAAATCGCAAAATATTACCAGATACATCACACATTAAAAGTCATATCTTATATCGTAACGGCAATCTAAATTCCGTAACTATTAAAGAGAATGCAATCATGATGAAGAACATGTTGAAAAAGAATATGAAATATTACCAGAAAAGGAATAATACCCTGCTTGGCAACATTATCTTTTAGCAAATTCACAAATAACTTGTTATCAGACACATTGTATGATAGCGAATTTGAATGGAAAGTGATAAAACCCTCACACGCAATAATGAATGTATATTTGATTTCATTATTTCCCCAATTCATCAATTTATAGTAACTATTGTTCTTGAATTTTCTAAGAAACAATGTTTTTACAACTTTACACACCATTATAGCCTCGTAGAACTTTCAGACTTGAGTAATTATTTTAGAGAGCTGAGACTGTGCTTATTACATATTTTTAACTACATGCTCATTTTAATTTAAACAAAGTTATCGGCTATTGGCAAAATACAAAAAAAAGCATTGTTAAATCATAATGCTGTTCATGTTGTTTCTAATGGCACTTGCCATCGACAAGCTCGCTGATGCATCAGCGAATTTAAGCCAAATGAGCGTCTCTTGTTTTGAAGTAGTGCCAACTAGGACCAAGAGTATGACTTAGCTACTCACTCATCACATTCGCTTGCACAGCCCCTTTTTAGAGGGGTGCATTCACACACCTCAAAGATAGAACATATAAACAGAACAACCATGCCCTAACTGAGACTGGGGCACGGGTCGCCCAGAACACTTGGTTCACTACCTTTATGCCAGGACACCAACGAATGCTGTTTCTATTTCTTGAGAGATTCGCTTGGCTGTTTATTATAAAACTTCTAAACCGAGGAGAAAAATTACTTTTCCACGTTTTGAAATTTTATAATTTCTATTAAAAGGAAATTTCTTGGATGGAATATCCAAAATATGCTCTCAACATATCAGACAAAGATTCAGCTGGTCACATTTTTATGAAATGCAATTTTAAGACCATATATAAATTACTAACGCATAATCATTCAATTTGCGAAAGTTACTATGTCTTATATAAATTACATGGAACATACGATAGTTTGAACTTATTGTGAGGATGTATTTGTATTACTCTTTTAAGACTTTCAGACTTTAATATAATGATATTGGCATCACTGCTTTTGTAATCATAAACTGATGAAAATATCGAAATAATAATTTTCAATACAATTTCTGTCTCGTTATTCTATAGGTAACTATCATTATTATTTTATTTATTTATAGGTGATATTCTAATTTCTGTCTCATTATTTTATAAATTATTCAGGCCATAAAAGAGTTCGCCTATTAAAATCTATAAAATACGAAGGAAATACATGTAAGATTTTAAAACACTTGCTAAACCATTTTTTTAAATAATGAATTTCAATTTGAATACACTAATTTCATGCGTAAGCATAGATTCCAGAAGGGGAATAATTTAGAACGGGAATTTGATAGTTTCTAGAATTGGAAAATTCATACTATTTAGACAAACAATGCAAAAATCAAGCCTCAATCAATTCATGCAACTTGTTAAGTGATTGTATTATATCGTTGCATATAAATAATGATTTTTTTTTCATTGCAAATGTATTTATACTATTTTAGTTGTATAAAAATAGTTTTAAAAACTAATCATAATTTTATACCCAGGATAAAAACCTTTCGAGGTTGAAGGGTTAAAGGAATGTGGAATATTAATTATTTCAAATCTAAGTAAAAATTTATATTCCTTTAAAGTATTTATTTTTCCAAAATTATAAGCAAAAATATAAAATTTTACTTCCTAAAACTGTACAAATAATAGCTAGTTTCTGAAACTCAGCGTTCAATTAATTATATCATGGTTAATGTACATTGCTATCTACTCAGGAAAAGAAAATTTATACATTATAACTATAAGCTACAAGGTCAGCTGTTTTATTTTTGAGAAGTAGATATTAGCATTCGCATTCGTTCTAGAAATAATTTTAAAAATGGAATTTAAAAAACCAATAAGTACTAAAGTGCAAAGAATCAATGTTCAATGACAATAAATATATTCAATAAAATGTAGTTCTTTCATTGCTAATTAAGTGTAATTCATTCACTGTCAATAAAACGTAATTCTTTCACAGAATTGCAATCATCTGCTTAATTGACGTGCGTATTGAATGACGCAATTGATACCGTTTCTGATTGTTTGCCAGTCTAATTGACTTCCTCCGCGAAGTTGGTTGTCAGATTAAAATGCTATCATTCCAAAAGAATGCCATTCTTCTTTTCGTGATTGTATCTGCCAGTGAATGGCAGAATTAGAAGCTATAAACGGCAACAAAATAGATTCATTGACAATAAGCTAAGAGCACAAATAATTCTCTATGTGTTTACTTTATCATACAGTAATTGCTAAAAGAATTGATGTAAGATAAATTCGAATCTTTGTTTTTTTTATTGGAAAATAAATAAGTTTGGAATTATTTTTGTCGGTTGGTCTGTCTGTCTGAGCTTGATAACTCAAAAAATTAATCATCTAAATGCACACAATTTAGTGTGTTCTCTTTGCACTAAAATTATAAAATTTTGTGAGATTTTAGCTCATATAATTCGTCTAAAGGAAGTCAGTTTATCTCTTGATCCGTGTACTGTTCGTTCTCAGATTCGAAAATCTTTTGCGAATCCTTCGGGATGCGTTTATTACGCAAAATAGGGATGGGAGGGAGAAATGAAGGAAGAGATGTTTACATTTAATAGTAACTTGAACTCATATCATTGATGGATTTAGGAGGAGTCAATATTGGGGATAACTCACAGTATTGTCAGCAAAAAGATACTAAAACACAATAACATTCTTCAATTAAACATAATTTTTATTCACAGTAAAGGGACTTGAAACATTAAATTATGATGAGTAAAAAGCGGATTTCTGTTAATAAAATTTGATAATTCACTTTTTTTTTACACAATAATGATATTTTTCAAAACATTTTTTTTATTTGCTATTGAAATTTTTTTATAACATTTTGTGATTAATATCGGCAGATAATTTCGTTTATATTTAATGATATTATATAAAATTATTCTTCATACTACATCTGATTGACAACTTTCTAGCCACTTTAAATAGCCTTCATAATCAATCAGTATGCAATTTTAAGTTAAAATAAAGTATCATGATCTGAAATTTTAGGGGATGATCCACAAAGGAAAAGTATCTAATGGGGAGAAAATCAAGGTCAAAGAATGACTAAGAATTTCGATATATGCACTCATACTTCCTCATCACACTCCTTAGAGAAGTAGAATCGACGAAAAGTGGTAGTGTCTAGATGCGGAAACGAGCAGTACATTTGGATACGGTAATTAAAAAACGCAAAGAACTAGAAAAATTGCATTTAGAACAGGGTTTCATCATTAACATTGGATAAATTCATTTAGTGCAATCTTTCGCTAAAATTCTTGTATATTTGAATGCAATAATTCCAATATGCAATGATTTAACAAAGGAAATATAATATGTGGTCCTTCCACCCAAACTGCAGTTTTGTGTTACAATTTCATATCAATCATATAAAAGCGAGGTATCAAAAATTCATAATCGCTTTTCTTCATTATAATTCGATGCACAAAATACTCTGTTATTACACAAGAAATCTGAGGGAAGAATACTCAAGCTGATTCTTAATAGAAGAACGATTTATCGATAAAATATCTGCAATCTACGAATTCTGAGATTGCCTGATAAGTTATGGCATAGATATCTTCCTTTTTCATAAGCTAAACAAAAATGTCATTGAGATAAAGTGTAAATTATCTGAAAGCGTTTAGAAACAATATGTGATGCATTGTTTCTTAAAATAGAAAAATCTAACTTTCAAGGTTAAAATGACCGTCAAATTTGGGGAAGTGCTTCGTCTTCTCCAATTATGTAAATTTAAACGTTTATATTTACAAAAAGGCTTTTATTTTTTCTTTTTGTTTGCATACATTATTCAGATTCGGATCATAAATTGAAAATTGCCCGGCTATGCAATAAATTTCAACAAAATAAGAAAAGCGGATACAAAATCAGTTCCTATTTACCAACATTGAAAGGTTTATTTCGCAGATGAAACCAAAATTTAGGATAATGGATCATGAATTAATTATGTGGTCCTTGGCGCCATCTGATGTTTAATATTTACAACTAGCTTAGTTAATTTTTTTAAAATTTGAAATATACAAGATGCGATTTAAAATTTCATTCTTATTGTCCTCCTAGTCTTCGTTCTTTCATATAGCAGCCTGAATGCTACTTTATAGTTTAAAAGATTTAATTAATATTTAATAAAAAATCATTTCCAGAACAAAAAAGAAAACATTAAGCATTAATATTCAAAAATCCTTTACATGTAACCAAACAAAAAAAAAGGAAATTTTAATGAATAAGTAATTAAGAATGAATAAATGTAAATAAATAATAATAAATAAATTTTAAAATAAAAATAAATTTTATAAAATTTATATTCATCTACATTTAGTAAAATGTGAATTAATATCAATTTTATAAAATAATTTATCAAAAGCTTATATCGCCATTATAAAACCTGCTATTTAATTTTTTTACACTCTGAATAGGCTTATTTTGTGACGTTATGTCACATCATTGTGTTGAATGGGAGTAGGAAGTTTTATCGCTTCTTTGAGCCGCGTTACTTCACCAAAAAGGTATAAACAGTTCGTTCTCTAATTGGAAAACTCGAATTTGTATCATGATGCGCATGCGTCAGGATGCGTTTATTTATTCAAAATGGAGGTGAGAAGGAATAATAAAAGGAAAACGTGTTATATACACGAGGGGGGAAAAACTCAAGGAAAAAGTATGAAAAGGCGTGAAAAATTAAGGTAAATGATGAAGAATTCCGGAAATGTACTCATTTTTCCGAGTCTCGCCAATTAACGAGGTATAATAGTCGAAAATTAGTAGTCTCAAGATACCAAAACGAATAGTAAATAAAGTTTTTAGCAGTAGATAACCAAGTTTTTCCCACAGTCGTAAAGTAGTAAAGGTCTACAATGCTCACAATCTTTGACCCGAAACAAAATTCTTGTGATCTCATATATAATTTAAAATCTTTAATATCCTTTTAAGTTCAGAAATATCGCGTGGTATATTATATATGGATATTCTTGGTATATAGATATTCTCCGCTGGATATTCTTTTGAGTCCAAAAATTTCAACGGGTAAATTTGTGGAAACAACGTTCTTACATTTTTGCTGAATGAAAGATTGGTGAACAGAAAACACTTTATTCCGCTATTGTGAAGTACATACTCAAAAGCGTTCATACAGAACTGGTATAAAAAGTTTGATGACTAGTTCTGAAAAACGTCAACAGATAACACAAAGTCACAAAAACGATTACAGGGAGAAAAACAATGACAAATTCTGCCTAGAGACATCGTACTATGTGCATTGTTGCCACTTTTACGATCTCAATAAGTGAAATATTTGCCACAGAAATTTTGCAAATGATAGAGTAAGTTAACGGGAATGGTGAACAAGTTCATGTTCAAAAGCTTTAGTACAGAACTGGCATTAAAAAGTTCGGACACTAGTTCTATAACCTGTCAGCAGATAACAGTACAAAATCACAAACACAGTAAAATGGAGCAAAACGCCGAGAAATTGTGTCGAGAAATATCGTACTATGTGCATTGTTGCCATTTTCGCGATCTCAGTATGGGAAATTTCTGCCACAGAAACTTTGTAAATGATACGGTAAGCTAACGGGAATGATTCACGAGTTCGTGTTCAAAAATCTTCGTACAGAACTGGCATTAAAAAGTTCGGACACTAGTTCTATAACATGTCAGCAGATAACAGTACAAAGTCACAAACACAATAACATGGAACAAAACGCAAAGAAATTGTGTCGAGAAACATCGTACCATGTGCATTGTTGCCATTTTTGTGATCGCAATATGTGATATATCTTCCACAGAAACTTTACAAATGAACGGTAAGTTAAAAGGAATGATGATCGAGTTCATGTTCAAAATCTTTCGTACAGAACTGGCATAAAAATAATCGGAAACTAGTTCTATAACATGTCAGCAGATAACAGCACAAAGTCACAAACCTAATAACATGGAGCAAAACACTGCGAAATTGTGTCGAGAGACATCGTACTATGTGCATTGTTGCCATTTTTGCGATGGCAATAGTGAAATATATGCCACAGAAACTTTACAAATGAACGGTAAGCTAACGAGAATAATGATCGAGTTCATGTTAACCCCTTAACAGGTTTATTTTCTTTGCTAACTAATAAGATGACACCTTCTATTTTGGGAGTATTTTATTATTTTGATACAAATGGAAATCCATCGAATACTTGACTTATCTACGTATTTAAAGTCATTTTACTATTGAATTATAATCGTTATGAACGTTTTTTTTCTTGTTTACAGCTATCAAAATTCGATAAATCGATGCACGTACGGTATACAGGCAAACCAGTTAAGTGGTTAAAAGCCTTCGTACAGAACTGGCTTCAAAAAATTTGGAGATAATTTCAATAACATGTCAGCGAATAACAGCAAAAAGTCACAAACACAATGACAGGAAACAAAATACCAAGCAATTGAGCTGAGAGATCTTGCTATTTGCATTTATTGCCACTATTACGATCGCAATATGGGAAATATCTGTCACAGAGATTTTTCAAATGAAACGATAAGTTAACGAGGATATTGCTATGATTCATGCAAGTAGTTTTGAGTGGCATGTATATTTCAAAAACGGAAGAACATGGTCAGAAGATGAAAGAAAGATCCAATCAATCCAATAGTTGAAGCTATTTGAGACTCTTCGAAAAAGGAACTTCCAAAGATATGAGCCAGAAGTAGCTGAAAACACTGCATTTCGGTGAAAGCAGAAAATTTTGAAGGCAGTGATGTTTCATTGTGGATAAATAAAGTAGTTTTTTGTTAATAATGCTAGTCTCGAATTTTTAAGATTGTCTTTTCAAATAATAATAAATTCACTTACTTGTATCAGATTCCTTTTGTTATCTATTTCAGATAAAAACTGAAGTCCGATTTTTTTTGTTTCTTTTTCAAAACCATTGAAATGTACAAAGTTATTTCCTAAAATCATTTCATTAACTGCTTTCCAATAAAAAAACAGTAAACATTACCTGGGAAACTGATAATGATAAATAATACAAATATGCACGGAGAAATGAATTTCAACTGACTTCATTCAAATGATCCATTTTTAGTCTAATGATGATTGTTTCTTTTCTGAAATATTTCTGAAAGAAATAACCCGGACATGATCAAAAAGGAACTATTAAACAAACGTAAAAAGGGAACCTTTCTGTACACTTTGTCTGAAAACTTAACAATCATCCAACTGAGAAATTCTGTCAGTCAAAGAGGATTCTTTTTTTTTCATAAACGTACATTGTGAAATTTTCCAAACATTACGCTGACAAAATGAAGAGTTAAAGAAACGCTTCAATAAAAAAACAGTCAAATGAGTTCTTTTTTTTTCGTGTAGGTAAAAGATTACGCAACAATCTTGTGAATGATAATAATTTTCCGTTTTCAAATGTTCAAGGCTAACAAAAAAATGTAAAATAGCAACTGCCGAAAATCATTCACTGATAGAAGAAAGGGAGAAGCAACCGTTATAAGCGGCTGAAGTAAAGATTTGCATTCATAGATAAGGTGTCGAATGAAATAAGTTTATGCAATTTCACTTTTGATATATGCCTTATAGATGAAATGTCATTCATAACAGTAAAGAGTTCTTATAATTCTAAGTATTATATTAATAAAAATACTGGTATTTATTTAAAATATAATAAAAAATAAGCATAGTTGAAAATCATTCTATTTGGGCGCATAAAGTATAAGAAATATGTAATAAATACCCTTTCAATAATCAAACTCCCAAAACTTATTAATAAATATTCAAACTCTCTAAACACATTAACCAATAGTCAAACTCTCAAAACCCATTAATCAATAGTCAAACTCACAAAATCCATTAGTCAATAGCCAAATTCTGAAACCCATTAATCAATCTTCAAACTCTCAAAACTCATTATTCAATAGTCAAACTCTCAAACCCATTAATCAATCGTCAGCTTTCAAAACTCATTATTCTAAAGTTAAACTCTCAAAGTTTGATATAGAGTGCAATTTTTTTCAACTATATATGATCTAACACCAGCTGTCAAACACTAAATTAATTTTAAAAAATTCACTCAAAAAGTTAAATTATTGCTTATCCATTTTGTTTGTATCGATTCTCTTTTTCAAAAGTCTTAGAGCAAAATACAACTCTGGCTTGAGAGGAAGTTACCTATAAATAATCATCGCAGCAAAGGATACAATTTGATTTTTTTTTTAAAAAAGCACTTTAAATTTTTTCAAATTTATTAATTTTTTGCTTACATTTTATGTTAAGAAAACCATATTTGGTTATGTTGTGCCAAATTGAAGTCAAAGGCTCTTATTTTATTCTTTGAAGAAAGAAAAAGTGCATTGAATTTCAGAAATTCTAAGAACAGTCAATGTTAAATTACTGTAATTTCTTTTAAATTATCGCTCGATCATGATTGATTTGATTTACAAGATTTTCACCCTGTTAGAAACTATGCCGCTTTTATTTTGGAACTTTCGATTTAATTTTAGTGTATGTCAATAATACAATACATAAATTGTACCTGAATTTTCAAATTTTCAGGCTCCACGGGAAACAAACGGGAACACAAAATATCATATTATTCGAACAATTTGATAGTTGATGTTTTTGAAATTTTTGTTCAAAGGAACATTATGCAGTTGTAACGTATAAGCCAAATATTAAAAAACAATGCATCTGCAAGTGTACAGTACGGTTTAAAAGTTCGGTATGAAATTTGAAACTTCGAACATTTACAAGTTAATATATATTCCAAAATGTTAATGTATAAGTCAAGCATGCGGAAGATTTTGCAAAATTAATTGACTTGAAATGACAGAAGATCGAATCTGCTAATGTTGTTTAAAAAATTGTTAACTTAAATTACAAGTGAGATCATGATGTATTGGTTCTCGAATCTTTAACGCAAAAGACAAGATATTACTAATAACCTATTGGCATACTTTTGAAGATGGAATTTTGCAATCAATTTTTATCTCATTTCCTCAATAGACCGAATTTTGAAATCTTGCGCAATCATATAATTTGTATGACAATACAGTATTTTATTTATTTTAATATTTCAAAAGAACATTACGTATAAGCCAAATATTAAAAACAATCCAACTGCAAGTGTCAAAACGATTTAGAAGCCTGTCATCATGTTTGAAACTTCGAACATTCAAAGGTAAATGAAAAGGTCAAAAAGGTTAATGTATGTCAAGAATGCGGAAAATCTATATAAATTGATTGACTTGAAATGACAGAAGATCAAATCTGCTACATTTGTATAAAATATCATTAATTTAAATTACAAGTCAGATCATGATGGATTGGTTTTCGAACTTTTAACCCAAAAGACAAGAAATTACTAATAACCCATTGACATACTCCGGAAGATGGAATTTTGTAATCGATTTTTATCTCATTTCCTCACTAGAACGAATTTTGAAATGTTGCGCAATCATATAATTTGTATGACAATACAATATTTTAATATTTTACTGTTTAATTTTCAGTTAATGGTAGTTAAATTTTGATTCTTCAGGAATGATGGCACTTGAAAATGAATCTGAGAAATATGTTTTATAATTTTAATAGTAGTAAATTATATGATAATTTAAAGACTAAAGAATGGAATATATAATAAATTAAAAAGATAAGCGTTTATCAGCATGACAAAAAGCAAAGAATTATTCTTGTTCATCAAAAATCTGAGAGTAACATCAAGAAATGTAAAACTACGAAGCGCGAGCATTAAGAAATCTTTTTAAGAAATTAAGTCACAATGAATTGTACATGAAAGGAAATTCCAAAACATTCACTAAAATTTAAATAAATTATGCACATGAATATTTTTCTATTTTATCTAAACTATTCCTAATAGTACCTCATGCTTTTATTTTAACACGTGAAGAATTTTGGGGAAAAAATAACTTTCACCTTTTCGATGCTCCATCAGAAGTTATTAATAGTTTCAAGCTTTTTTAAGAAATACTTTTATTTAACTTGACTTGTTTCGTCCTAGAGTTCTAAAATTTTATTTTAACATATTCTCGACTGTCATATACCGGGTGATTCAAAAGTCTGTTAACAATTGGAAAATTAATAATACATGGAATAATGTAGGTAGAGAGATATAAATTAACACACATGCTTGAAATTACATGGAATTTTATTGAAACTAAAAGAAATGCAAGAAATGGCGAGCAGGTGGTGTTTCATATGATTATAAAAGCAATAATTAGCATAAAATTAAATTTCAGCAAATATTATGTTCTTTATAATAATTGCTTAATAAGTCTACCTCTTTCACTCACAGTACCTGTAGTTAAGAGACAATGTTGTGAACAGCACTTTACATCATATCAATAAGAAAAGTGAGGAACTGTTGTTGGATGTTGTCTTTTGGTATCTCTAATGAGGCTGGATGATCGAGGTAGACATATGGTTTTAAGTAATCTCATAACCAATAATATATGGGTTAATATCTGGGGATCTGGGTGGCCAAATATGATGAAAGTGGCGACACAGCACACGATCCTCATCAAAAGATGTGTGCAAGAGATCTTTCAAATGTATAACAGTATAAAATGGAGTGCCGTACTACATAAAAGTCATACTTTCCAAAAGATGTTAATCAGTCAGGCTAGGAATTATGTGATTCTATTACATATCGGAGTAACTCGCACCCGTCACTTTTAGCTTGAAAATCAGAGCCACGCCTTTCCTCGCAGAAAAAGAATCATATCATAATAAATGCGGTAAATCTACACCACACTGTGACTTCATCGTCATGTAATTAGGTTTCTACTAAAGTTCTAGGACTTTCGGAAACTTAAATTCTGCACTTGTGGGGGTTAACAGGACCTCGGCGTGTGAAATGGGCTTTACATCTTAAAGCAAAGGTTCTCAAACTTTTAGGCATTGCGACCCCCTTTTTAGACTAAGTATTTTGGCGACCCTTCCAACGTTTTAACTCTGTCTAAAGTTTAGACAGAGATTTTGAAAATTTTACACGTACTGAAGAGCTTGTAGAGCACGTGTCGGGTATTGGCACCACATCCCTTGACAGTTCATCTTTCTTCTACCTAGCATTATCTCATCTCGAAACTTTGATTGAACAGCTTATAGATTACATTCCAGTTAAGGATATTGGTGAGGTTGTGTGGATAGTCAATTCAGTAAGCAAGCCGTAACAAAAGCTGAGCTAAGTGTCTTTCATCATGATCAACTGATAGAGATTTTAACTGATCAGTCAGCTAAGGTAACTTTTAACTTAGCTTATATTGACAAATTATGGGTGCGTATTAAAAAGAAATCCCAGAACTGTCCACAACAGAATTAGAAACTTTGATGCCATTTTCTTTACATTACAACTGTGAACAAGGATTCCCCATAATAATAAATTTAAAAACAAAATCAAGAAATAGTTTGACGTTGGAAAATGACATTGTTTTGTGTGTTACAAAGCTCATTCCAGACATTAAAAAAATGGTTAATTCCAAACAAGCTCATGTATCCCATTAACTAATAGAACACAAAAACCAACTTGTATGTGTATTAAAAGCTTTATGTGTACTCTTTTTTTAATGAAAACTTCAGTAGTAAATTAATTTTCTTTAAACTTTTCTTCCACATCTCGCGACCCCCAGCGGGTTCGCGAACCACCTTTTGAGGACCCCTGTCTTAGAGCAATTTTCATCTTCCCTATTTTTTTAAAGGTCCCTACCACAAATTTCCGCTTAACAAAATCGGCAGTTCATAGTTCATGGTCATGCTGAATTTTGTATGGAGGAGGACTATCCAAACTGTAATGCATGGAATGCCGGCGTGACTTCACGAGGGCTGACTTTCCCATGCGCAGATGAAGCCGCTACATTCTTCATTTCTTCTCACTGACTGGGAAGCAGTAGAGATTGTGTCTGGTTGTCAACTAAGGGCCGATCATCTAAACAATCCCTGGCTTCGAAATTTCTAATCATTTTTTTTTCACAGCTACGTTTGTCACAGAAACTTTATCCATTTGAATATCTTTCTTATGCTGAACAGATGGTAAAGCTGCTGTAGCATTCTCCATTCTGATTATAAAGCTTTACTAACAGTGCCTTTTCTGGTAAAGTTAACTTGGCGCGATTATTGACGCATTTGGTCGGCTTTCGAATTTCCGATGAGCGATGAGATGCTGCTTCACTGATGTTTTGCTGTTTAGCGTCATTTACTGGCAGATTTTCGCCTTTATTTTTTATTTAATAAAACCCCATGTCATTTCAAACCAGTGGATCAATTTTTACATCCCTATGCATATTATTCGAAGAATTATTGAATTTTCAAATGCTAACGGATTTTTGTATCATAATCACACGATAATATTTTAATATTTTTGGAATCTAATTATTCAAAAAACACTAATTTCTTAAAATTTTGATTTTCTACCAGTGGAGACATCTGGTAGCGAATTTGAGAAACAATAAATCTCAAGACTTAAAAAAATACTTAAAAATTTTTAAATAAAAAATTCTGTTTAGTTCACGCTAATAATAATAATAATAAAATCGCTTTATTAAAAACCTTTACAGTTAAATTGATTTTATACCTATTTGTCATTCTGTAATAGATTTTCAATTTTTTAGGAAATAAAATGTTTACTAGTTACATTTGTAATGGCATGTATGAAAAAGATATAATCTGTTTTTTCGAAATTTTAATGTAAAAAAAGGCTCATATTTGAGATGATGAGCCCTTCCATGAACAATAAGGAGCTGATGGTTAAATTCGAACAGAGGAAAAAGCTCAGTAACAGTTGTGTTACTAATTAAACGCTTAGAACCCACAGCCGTCTGAGCTTGTGAAACCGTGCTTATATATTAAAGAAATACGTGAAGACATCACAATATTTCTATCCTTACATTGCGAGAATATAGAAAGGCAATCGCCTTCAATCTGGCATACTTGGTAAGAAGATGGGATGCAAACGAAAAAATAAAAGTTCGAATCTTGGTGATATCTCTGTCTTTTACGTGAACCATTACAGGAAAATGCTTCGGTTGATCTATCATTCTATTTGTTGTTACAGGTTAACTCGAAATTAGGTTGCGTATGAGATATGATAACGAAGGATTAAAAAAAACTTTTCTTTTTGCTAAAATATAGCAAATATCCTTTTCGGTATCAAAAATGTGAAGATCAAAACAAACACAGTAAAAGCATAAGGTGTTAATATAAATACTTTCAATATTTTATATACTACTATATATATAAATAATTTCAATCAAAATGCATTTTAATTGACAGTCATTCGAATATTTTTTATTAGTTCTTATCGCTTCAATTCCTTATTGGAATTGTTTTTAATGCTATAAGAATAAATGATTTTTGCTTTCGCATCTCGATATTTGATAAATGTTTTTGCTTTCTATATATTTGCATACTAAAAAATCTCAAAATTTTAAGAAAGGATCACTATTTTGAGGATTTTACTTGCATTTCGCAAGGTAATAGATGGAATTCGTATTAAATATCTCATATTTATTTGTCAAATTTTGGATGATTAATATAATTCGAAAGCAAATCTGATCGATATTTTAAAAAATTCTAGGTAATTTTATTCATGAGGATATTCTTTATTATAAGAATTTTTCTACCAAATTATTACTTTTACTAGGTTCCTTTGACATAAAAATTCTGATTGTCTTTTCTATTCAGTTTCGCTTATTCTTAAAAAATAAACATTCAATAACAATTAGTAGAGTGATAAAGAAATATTTTGTTTCGATTCTATGTAAACGGATGCAATTATTATTATTATTTTAATATGTTGGAAACTGCAACATGCAAATAACTTCAAATCCGCAACAATTAGACCTGTCTATGAGACAAGTGAAATTATATCCTCCTGCTTCAAATTTAATTTGATCGAGAAAGTGATTAGAAATCTCCAATTTACAAAAGTATTAAAAGATAATTCTAACTAAAAGTTAAAGAAAATTATCTCTAAACCTTAGTGTAATCATAAACAGAAACAAGATTTAATTTTTGGTATAAATTTAAAACTTTGTGTTATAGTTCTTTGGAGTTATAACAATGGTTTCCATCTTTAAAAATATTACTAAAATTTAATGGGTTAGATAAATTTAATCAGATATTCGGGAGATTAAAAGTATAAATAAAATAAAAAAATAAAAAAATTGTTTTTAATTATGAAATTTAAGCCAGAAAGTATTTTCATAATAAATCTTGGTATGCGGCGTAATAAGGAATAACGATTTATAGACATCTTTTCTTGTTTTCCAGTATTTGAAAGAAGTAAAAAAATAGTTTTGTTATAGTTTTTATCGTTTGTATTTTGCCATTTATTAAAAATTCTTTGGCTACGCAGTTTTGATCTGATACCTTTTTAATGACGTAATTGAAAAAGAAAATAGCTATGTTCGAAATTATTTTCTTAATCCACGGTATTGAAATTCTATAGAAAGGCTGCATAAGTTTATTTGAGATGGTAAATGCTTCTACACTGTATAAGCAGTTTTCATTCAAATACATTTAATGTGAGAAAACGATCTCCGAAAAAATGTCACTACCGATAATATACGATATATGCAGCTCATAAAACAAATATAGAGGAGATCATAATTGATTCATGGAACAGTCCAAATGTTTAGTACGATATAATAGTAAAAATATGTTTCTGAAATTTTGCAAAAATTGGTCTGGCATGATTTGGAATCGAACAGAGGAAAAGATTGAAATAGGATGTGATGCCTATTAAAGGATCGGAACTCACAACCATTTCATCCTACTCAACTCTGCTTATATACGAAATACCTGCGGATATAATAAATTTCTCTAGCCTTATATTGCAAAAAAAATTACAACGGTTCGGTCTTCAACTTGGCATGCTAGGTAAACTCGCGATCAGAACCTGAAAGGATAGCAGTTCGAAAGCGGCGAAAATTTTTCGCTAGAACCGCCGTAGGAATTGTTCATTCTTAACAATTTTCTATGAACTTTGGAGCGCGTCGTACAGATTATTAGTACCGATGATTAGGTATCGACCATCGTAGAGATAGCGCAATTTGTAATAATTTTCTATGAACTTTGGAGCGTATCGTGCGCTAATTATTATTAAAAATCAATCATATGTTTTTACACTAAAGGGAAGGAAGTAATATTTACCCTAAAAAAATTTGGAGATCGAAGTAAAAATCGTAAAACAATGAGACAGCAACTATAAACAATCTAAGTATTTTGAAATATTAAATACCGTCATAGTACATTTTAATTCTTAATAAATTTGTATTATTGATGTTTTGAGTTGCATTGTGGTCTTATTTCTTAATTGTAGCTTGTTTTCGATGGTACACAAATTAATGACTTTTGTTTTAACATCCAGATTCTTCATAACGTATATATTTAGTTTTCCACATGTTAGTACAATAAGAAAAACACTTTTGAAAGCGTATACCGCATTTTTTATAATTTAAAATTCATTTATCAACTATATAAATCAAATTCATATTGAACTCTGTATTTATTTCTAAATTTTCGATTAATCTTTTTTAATAATTCTTCGGTAATCCTTTCTATTAAATTTCGATAATTCGTAAGAATATACAGTGAATAATTATTAATAGGATGATGAAGAAATATTTTGTCTCGATACTTTGTAAACGGATACAATTTTTATACTTTTTAAAAAGTACTGAACTGTGACACGCAAATAGCAACTGTACCTATCTATAGGCAAGTGAAATTACAACTTTTCCGCTTCAAAATTTGATCTAATCAAGATCGTGACTTAAAATCCTCCATTTAAAAAAGTGTTAAAAATAATGATAATGAACAGTTTTCAAAAAAAATCCCTCTAAATAGTGCAATTACAAGCGTGATTATACAGGGAAGCAGCAACTTATCAGGCTCTATTTTCTGTATAAATTTAAAGTCTGTTGTTATAGTTTTTTGGAGTTCTGAGGATGGTTTCCTTTATTAAACATATTACTGAAATTTTAATGGCTAGATAAATTAAATCAGATATTCAGTAGGTTAAGAGTAAGAATAAAATAACAAAAATAATCACAATTTTTTTTAAAAAAATTATAAATTTGAAACCAGAAAATATTTTCAGAATAAATATTGATATGCAACGTAAGAAAGAATAACAATTGACAAATGTCTTTTCTTGCTTTCCACTATTTAAAAGAAGTAATTTTGTAATAGTTTTTATTGCTTGAATTTTATAAGTTTTTAAAAATTCTTTGGAGCCACAAATTTGATTTAATACCGTTGTAATGAAATATATTGAAGAGAAAATAACCACATTCATAAATATTTTCTTAATCCACGTAGTTAAAATTCTACAGGAGGATTGTATAAGTTTATTTGAGACGATAAATGCTTCCATACTCTAAAAGCAGTTTTCATTCATATATATTTAGCAGGAGAACAAGATGTCTAAAAAAATGTTACTACGAATAATATACGATGCATGCATTCATAGAACAAATATAGAGGGGATCATAATTGATTCATGGAACAGTCCAAGTTTTTAGTACGATATATTCGTGAGAATATGTGTCTGAAATTTCGCATAAATTAGTCTTACATGATTTGGAATCGAACAGAGAAAAAGATTGAAATATGATGTGATACCAATTACACGTTTGGAACTCACAACCACTTCAACCTATCCAAGGACGCTTATATAAGAAATAAGTACCTTTGGGTATCATATATTTCTCTAGCCTTATATTGTAAAAAAATTTACCAATTTATGGACTTCAACGTGGCATGTTAGGTAAATCGGCGGTCAGGAGCTGAAAGGATACCAGAACCATCGCATGGATCGTTCATTTTTAACAATTTCCTATGAACTTTGGGCGCATCGTAAAAATTATAAAATAATGATGTTATGTTTTTTCACTAAAGAACAGAAAATAACATTTCCCCTACAAAAATTTGGAGATCGAAGTAAAAATCACAAAACAATGAGACAGCAACTAGAAACACTCTAAGTATTTTGAAATATTAATTACCGACGTAGTAAATTTTAATTCTTATTAGCTAATCTTTTATTTTACTTGCATTGTGATGTTATTTCCTGATTGTAATTTTTTTCAGTAAACACAAGTAACTGATTTTTGATTTGGCATCCAGATTCTTCATCATTTTTTTTTGTTGTTTGCCAGATAGTAGCGCAATTAGCACGTACTTTTCAAAACGCATATATATAAATTAAATTCTTAATTTACAACTAATATTTATTTTCAAATTTCTGATGAAAACTATGAATTGACCAGAATAAATAAAATACTTAGTTTGAAAATAAATTGGATATTTAGGAGATTAAATGCAAGATTCAAATAAAAAATAATCAAAAGATTTTGATATAAATTAAGAACTTGGAGATAGGAAATATAATCGTAACAAATATGTGAATGAAACAGAAAAACGAATAATAATTTGCAGTCGATTTTTTCTTTCCTTTTCTTAATAGAAAAGTAAGCAAGAAATAAAACAATAAGCGAGTTTAATAAAAAAAATCTCATATTGAAATAAAATGTTTGAAATTTAATTTTCCATATTTCATCTATTTCTAAAACATTTTCAACAAATAATTAAATTATCGGGAATATATAGTGGGAGTGATCTCCCTGAAATGCTCACTAAAGGATATTTTTCTCCGTTTTAATAGAGCACAAAATTGCAGGCATAGTTTTTATTTGACAAACCATGAACGACAAGAATTATTTATTTTCAGATTTATGCCCATGAAAACAAGGTTTTTCGTAAAAAAGTTTTTTTAAAAAAAACTCGTATTTGAATATCGCTAATTGCACGCCATTTTGTAAGGAGCAATTATGAAAGAATTTACAGCTACGATCTTTGGAAACTAATTGCTAGGATGAGATTAATACACAAATTCTTGAAAAATAATTAAGTGTTTTGAATTATTTTTCTACTGGTGACTGAAATTTAAATCTGATGTAGAATTAGAATTGTAGTTAGAAGATTAAAAACCTCTGTATGTATTTCGCTAAAACATCAATCGAAATCTGTATAAAGAGAGTGGAGTCTGGATACGAAATTTTATCCGTCTAGTTCAAAGTAATTTTGAGAAATCATGTTCACAAATAAGTAGACGGACACAATTCCAAAAATGCGTGTTTCGAATTCAAGAAGATCTAAAAATTGGTGATATGACCTAAAGATTTCGATTTCAAATTTTTTTAATGGTTAGAATACCTCTTCTGCACTTTATAAAAGAGAAACTAAAATATCGACATAAAATTAGCACTTTTACGAAAATCAACGGCTTTTTTCTGTATTAATTACATAACTAGACTATGCAAATATAGCTACCGGTATAGTTGCCAAATTTAAGAGGGCATATATGAATCTGAATGATTTAAATTAAATATTTTTTTTTCAATTTGAACATATCACTCACAAGAAAATTACGAAAATAATCCGTTGCCTTTGTCCGAGAAAGCCTGGTTTAGAAGGTTAACATCCCATGTTTCACGCTTTCTTGGAAGCAATTCATTATTTTGAAAATAGTCAGATAATGATTAACAAACACTCCATTTCAAACTTCCTACATCATACCGAAGGAGAGGCATCTAATATTTAAATATTTTATATGCCTTAGATTTGAGTATATGGTTGATCTGTTGTGGAATCCAGTTTTGAAGCACAAACTTTGTTACCAAGCCACAGCTAGTGGGTAAGCAGAAGTGCAGCAATTTTTTAAATCCATTTTGTCGAAATTCGAACGTAAAGACTGCGTGAATTAATTATTACTTGCATGATAAATAAATAGTTTTCATTCAAATATTATTCATGGGAGTGCAGTGGGACCTAAAAAAATTGAAAGTTCGAATAATATATCAGACGCATGGATCCTGAAATATATGTCCAGAAAATCAGTAAGCATTTATCTCGGGATAATCAACGCATTTAAAACGATATGTTGGTGAAAATGCGATCCAGAAATTTAAATTCATGTTGGCTGAACTCGAACAGAAGAAAAACGCAAGCATTGTGTAGAACCAATTAAACACTTGGAACTCACAGCCACTTGCGCTTGCTTCAAGTTGATAATATACTATACAAATGTTGGTAGACTTCCGAATACTTCTACCTTTACATTTCGAAAATGTAGTTAACATATGCTCTTCAATTTGGCGCAGTTGGTAGAGCGGTGAACAGGAAACGAAGAGGCGGTGGTTCGAAACTGGGTGACATAGCTCACAAGCAACAAGACAGGAATAGGTGAACTGTTATAGATGATCGTGCCATTTTTTTCTAAAGAAATGTTTATGCCGTCAAAAAATTTTTACTTGCGGGAAGGTAATAAAACTTAATATTAACAACTCTTTATTTACTATAAAAATACATTTTGCACTGTATAGTAGTAAAGGTTTTCGTTATGCGTGTAGTTAAAATTAAAGTAAAATTAGTGTGACTTCTTTGGTTGTAGATAAGATGCATTTTAATCAGCAACAAAAGAAGTAATTACTAATTTTAGGATTGCAAAATGCTTCTTGGTATAGAATCAATGCTGAATTGGAGAAAACTGCCAAAGATTTTAGTTGTATGTGTAATTAAAATTAAAGTAACATTAGTGTGACTTTTTTGGTTTTAGATTAGTCACATCTGGGTATGTAATAAACTTGAACGTCTCCGATTATTCTTTACACTGAGAAAATTTGGCTGAAAATTCTTTGATTGACGAATCAATAACGGAAATATATTTTCCAATAACTTTTTCTTCGTCTGGTCCCTCATGTACATCTAAATATTTGATATATATATATATATATATATATATATATATATATATATATATATATATAGCTTAAATTTAGGAAGTAATTGTAATTTTTTAAATAATATTGTTCCTCAAACCTTGCGCGGTTTTCTTGTTTCGCATTCAAGAAGGTCTACAAAACGAAGAAATGTCATAGCGATCTCGAGTTCAAATTTTATTTATGTATACAATACTTCGTCTATACTTCATACATTAGAAAACAAAACGTCTACGCAATGTCATTGCTTTTACGACTTCGGAAATTAACTACACTGTTCAGTATTAATTCCAGTGTCGTAACTAGAATATGCAAATATGCTTACCAATATAGTTACCAAATCAAAGAGAGGATAGGTAAATAGTTATAATATATATTAATCTGAATAATACAAATTAAATTTTTTTCTTTTATTTTCATCATATCCCTCTTTAGAAAATCGTGGAAAATAATCCTTTGGTTTTGTCTGAAAAACCCGGTTTAGAGGGTTCATCTCTCATGTTTTACGCTAAATTGGAAGTAATTCGTTATTTTGAAAATAGTCAGATAATGACGAAACAATACTCCATTTCGAACTTGGGGAAGTCAACGCATTTAAAACAATATGTTAGGAAAAATGTGATCAAGAAATTTCAATTGATGTTGGCTGGACTCGAACAGAAGAAAAACGCAAGAAGGGTGCAATACCAATTAAACGCCTGGAAATCACAACCACATTCACTTGCTCAACGGCGCTAATATATTAAACAAATATTGCATAGATTTCCGAATACTTCTACTTTTATATTCCGAAAATGTAGATGACATACTCTTTTCAGTATGGCGCAGTTGGTAGAGCGGGGGAACCGAAACAACTGTGTTTAGAAAATGGGTGACATAGGTCACTAGCATCTAGACCAAATGTAAGAAGACATTGCTAAATAGGTTAATGTTTATGAATCTGAATAATCACCTTTTTTTCTAACATATCACTCTTTTGAAAATCACGAAAAAAATCCTATGCTTTTGCCTGAGAAAGCCTAGTTTAGAGGGTTTAACGCTGTTTTGGAAGTAATTCGTTATTTTGAAAACAATGAGATGATAATTAAACAGCACTCCATTTCAAGCTACTAAACCAGACCATGGGAGAAGCATATTTAATATGCATTAGAGTTGAATGTATGGTGGATATGTTGTGGAATCCCCTCTTGAAGTAGAAACTCTGCTACCAAGCCACCGCTAATGGACAAGCAGAAGTGCGGCTATTTATTTAATGGATTTTGTTAAATTCGAACGTGAAGACTAGGTAAGTTTATTTGAAGTGATTAATACTTCCATGATAAATAAGTAGTTTTCTTTCAAATACTATTCATGGCAGAGCAGTTTGGCCTAAAAAAAGTTGTTCCAATAATATATCACACGTGTGGTTCATAGAATAAATATCAAGAAAATCATTAAATAATTATCTTAGGATGATCAACGCATTTAAAACGATATGTTCGTGAAAATGCGATCAAGAAATTTAAAGTCGTGTTTGTTGGATTCGAACAGAAGAAAAGCGGAAGGACGCTGGTGTACCAATTAAATGCTTGGAACTCACAGCCGCTTGCGCTTGCTTCCAGTTGATAATATACTAAACAAATGTTGGTCGATTTCCGAATACTTCTACCTACCTTCCGAAAAATGCCGATAGTATGCTGTCTTCAATATGGCGCAGTTGGTTGAAAGGTGAACTGGAAACGAATTGGGGGTGGTTCGAAACTGGGCGACATAGCTCGCTAACAGCTCGATAGAGAGAGGTGAACTTTTATAGATGATCGTGCCATTTTTTCTAAAGAAATATTTATTGTGGTATAGATGTGCCGTCAAAAAATTTTATTTGCGATAATTGGGAAGGTAATAAAACTGAATATTAACAACTCTTTATTGATTATAAAAAATACATTTTGCGCTGTATAGTAGTAAAGGTTTTAGTTATATTTATAGTTAAAGTAAAATTAGTGAGACTTCTTTAGTTGCAGATCAGATGAATTTTAATCTGCAACCAAAGAAGTAATTACTAATTAGTAATGTAATTTATCTCTAAAAATAGAGACTCACAGGCATAGGAAGACGAAAATATGGTTGAAACAGCATGAGCCAGCTTCTCCAAAGAGTTAAATGTGACTGCAATCGGATTTTATCACAGGCATTTTTAAGTATATAGCCTGTTAAAATTTATGTTTCAATCAATTCTAATCTTTTCCTTATTTCTAAATTTTTTTGAATTAATATGAAACTAATCTGAAAATAAACCAGTTGCCTTTCAAATTCTTCAATTTCCAGCTAATCGTATTGGGACATACTCACTTTATCAAAGGAATTCAGCTCAGGGTTCATAATAAACTCGAGCGTCTTCGATTACTCTTTGAGAAAATTTTGCTGAAAATTCCTTGATTGACGAACCAATTAAGGAAATATATTCTCCAATAATTTTGTCTTCGTTTAGTCCCTCAAGTACATCTAAATCTTTGATATATATATGTTTGAAATTCAGGAAGTAACTGTAATTTCTCTAATAATATCGTTCCTGAACCTGCAATCCAAGGTCAAAAGCGCAGATGGAATCCATCATGACGATAATTGTTGCATTTGTGTTTTGAAGCTTTACGTTCAGTTCATTAAAATGTTGGAATACATCTGAATAAAACATCACTTTTGAAAGCCACATAACATCCAACAACTGTAAATATTATTCAATTCAGCCCCCCCCCACAAAATTAAGACTGTTTTTGCAAAATTTACAAAATTTTTGTAAAAACAGTCTTATTTCTGCCAAGCAGTCAACAAATCTGTGAAGTACATTTCCGCGTCTCAATCAGCGATCATTTTTATATATTAATAAACAATTATACATCGAGATTATTTCAGCCAACAAAGTCTCAAACTTTCTCTTATTTATTGACTGCGAAGACATAAGGTCGACAATTTTTGTGACTTACACCATTACATAATCAAGCGATGCTAAATCACACTCAAAACACCAGACTTGTCGGTGAATAATGCAATGGAGTTGACGAATTGAATCTCCAATGTCTGTTGGAAATAAACTAATGAATTCCTTTTTTTTCTCGCTATATTTGGAGCAACATCAGCAGCTGAAAAAATTCTTTTCAAATTGAAAGTTCGAATAATATATCACACGCGTAGCTCATGGAATTAATGTCCAGAAAATCATTAAGTATTTATCACGGGATAATCAATGCATTTAAAAAGTTATGTTGGTAAAAAAGTGATCAAGAAATTTGAATTCCTGTTGGCTGGACTCGAACAGAAGAAAAACGCAAGCGCGTCCGAGCACCAAACAAACGCTTATAACTCACAGCCGCTTGTGCTTGCTTCATGCTGCTAATATATTATACAAATGTTGGTAGATTTCCGAATACTTCTACCTTTTCATTCCGAAAATGTAAACTGCATTGGTGCTTCAATGTGGCGCAGTTGGTACAGCGGGGTAAAGGAAACTAACTGACGGTCGTTCGAATTGAGTAATATTGTTCACTAGCAAGCAAATCAGGATCAGGCGAAACTTTGTGGATCGACGTGCCATTTGTTCTAAAGAAATGTTGACTGTGGTATAGAAGTGCCATCAATTTTTTAAAAATTGTTATTATTGGGAAGATAATAAAATTTAATATTAACAACTCTTTATTTACGATAAAAAACACATTTTGCACTCTATAGTAGTAAAGGTTTTAGTTATATGTGAAATTAAAATTAAAGTAACATTAGTGTGAATTCTTTGGTTGCAGATAAGTCACATCTGGGTATGTAATAAACTTGAACGTCTCCGATTGTTCTTTAAACTGAGGAAATTTGGCAGAAAATTCCTTGATTGACCAACCAATTCAGGAAATATATTCTCCAATAACTTTTTCTTAGTTTAATCCCTCAAGTACATCTGAATCTTTGATAGATATATATTGTTTAACTTTAGGAAGTAATTTTAATTTTTTAAATAATATTGTTCCTGAAACCTTGCACGGTTTTCGTGTTTCGCATTCAAGAAGGTCTACAAAACGGAGAAATGTCTTAGAGATCTCTAGTTCGAATTTTATTTATGGCTACAATACTTCATCTATACTTCATGCACGAGAAAGCAAAACGTCTTCGCAGTGTCATGTCTTTTACGGCTTCGGAAATCAACTACTGTTTTCAATATTAATTCTGGAGCCGTAACTAGAATACGCAATTTTGGTTACTATTAAAGTTGCCAAATGTAAGAGAGCATAAATAATGTAGTTATAATGTATATGAATCTGAATAATACAAATTTTAAAAAATTTCTTTTATTTTCAGCTTATCGTTCTCTAGAAAATAACGAAAATAAATCTCTGCCTTTGTCTGAGAAAACCTGGTTTAGAAATTTCACGTCCCATGTTTTACGCTGTCTTCGAAATAATTCCTTATTTTGAAAATAGTCAGATAATGATTAAACAAAATCCATTTCATGTTTGGGACAATCAACGCATTTAAAACGAAAAGGGAAAATGTGATCAAGAAAATTAAATTCATGTTGGCTAGATTCGAACAGAAGAAAAACTCAAGAGGAGTGCAATTCCAATTAAACGCTTGGAACTCGCAGCCACTTGCGCTTGCAACAAAATGCTAATATTTTAAACAAATTTTGGTAGATTTCCGAATATTTCTATCTTTATATTCCGAAAATGTAGTTAACATATGACCGTTAATATGGCGCTGTTGGTAGAAAAGAGAACTTGAAACAGAATGGCCGTGGTTCGAAACTGGGTGACGTAGGTCGCTCGCATGTAGACGGAATGCATACGTATAATTTGTATGAATCTGAATAATACTAAGAAGTCGTTTTAATATTATTTTTAACATATCGCTAGAACATAGAAATTTTCGAAAATAATCCTTTGTTTTTTGCCTGAGAAAGCCTGGTTTAGAGGATTTTACACAGGCTTGAAATAATTCATTATTTTGAAAATAGTCAGATAATAACTTAACAACGCTCCATTTCAATCTTCCTACAACATACCATGAGAAAGGCATCTTTAAATAATTTATATGCATTATATTTGAATACATGGTGGATCTGGGCAAGCAAAAGTGCATCTATTTTTTTAATGTATTTTGTCGAAATTCATGCAAAGACTGAGTAAGTTTATTTGAAGTGGTTACTATATTCATGACACAGAAGTATTTTTTATTCAAATACTATTCATGGGAGAGGAGTATAGCCTAAAAAATTGAAAGTTCAAATCATATATGATGCGTGTGGCTCATGGAATAAATGTCCAGAAAATAAGTAACAATTAATCTCGGGATAATCAACGCATTTAAAATGGTGTTGGTGAAAATGTGATCAAGAAATTTGAATTCATGTTGGCCGGACTCGAACAGAAGAAAAGCGTAAGCAAGGTGCACTACCAATTAAACGCTTGGAACTCACAGCCACTTGCGCTTGCTCCATGATGTTAATATATTAAACAAATGTTGGTAGATTTCCGAATACTTGTACCTTTATATTTTGAAAATGTAGATATTTAATGTCTTACGATATAGCGCAGTTGGTAGAACGGTGAAATAGAAATGAAAGGACGTTGGTTCGAAACTGGAAGTCACTACTCATTAACACATAGACCTGAAGTGGATGGCCTTTACCGATCTATCTGCCATTCTTTCTTTTTCTTAAGAAATGTTTAATGAGGTATAGAGGTGCCATGAAATAATTTTTAATTGTGATTATTGGGAAAGTTATAAAACATAATTATAACAGCTGTTTATTTACTGTAAAAAATACATCTTGCACTGTATCGTAGTAAAGGTTTTAGTTATACATTTTAATCTGCAGCTAAAGAAATAAATACTAATTTTAGGATTCCAAAATGCTAATTGGCACAGAATGCATGCTTAATTGGAGACAAAGTTTTCAGAGGGTTTTTAATACAATTCGTCTCTGAAAATAGTGACTCACGAGCATTGGCAGATGAAAATATGGGTAAAAAAAGCATGATCCAGCTCCTCCGAAGTGTTAAATAAGGCTGTAATCGAATTCCACGGATCCGAAGTTTTATTAATGGCGTTTTTAAGTATATTGATTAGTGATATTTATGTTTCAATCAATTTTAATCTTTTCCTTATTTCTAAAATTTTTTGAATTCCTAATAAACTAAACTGAAAATAAATAAATTACATTTCAAATTCTTCAATTTCCAACTAATCGCATCGGGACGAGCTCAATTTATCAAAGGAAGTCACCTCTGGGTACATATTAAACTTGTAACATAAGTAATTGTAATTTTTTAAATAATATAGTTTCTAAAGACTGCAATCCAGAGTCAAAATATATTATTCAATTCCTCCACATTTTGCAAAAACCGTCTTATTTCTGCCAGGCAGTCAACAAATCTGAGAAATACATTCCCGTGGCTAAATCAGCGCAAATTATTACACATTTACAAGCAATTATACATAGAGTTGACATCATTCTACAAAGCCTCAAGCTTTCTCTTATTTATAGCCTGCGAATGCTTGAGGTGGACAATTTTTGTCACTGACGCCATTACATAATCAAGAGATGCTAAATCACGCTCAGAACACAAGGCTTGTTGACGAATAATGCAATGGAGTTAAAGAGTTGAATCTTCAATGTCTGTTTGAGATAAACTAATGAAATCATTTTTTTCTCACCATGTTTGGAACACCATCAGCAGCTGACAAAATTCTTTTCAAATCAAATTTTTCACAGCAAGTGAATTTTTAGCAGCCGTACAAATCAGTGCCCTTTTTTAATTAGAATGGGAACACTCGTGTTTGTTCGTATAACTTCATAGGGAATTTTGTTATTTTAAACTAAAATGCAAACCATTTTGAGCTGCGGTGTACCCAAAAGATTGTGTCCGTGCCATCAATGGCGCAATTGCTAATGGTCCACCATCCTTGAAATAGACGGACTTAATTCCAAAAATTACTGTTCCGAATTTACAAATGTCTACAAAATGGAAATATGTTATAGAAATTTCGAGTTCAATTTTTTAGTTACAATACTTCTTCTGTATTTCATGCACGATAGAGAAAAACGTCGAAGCAATGTCAATGCTTTTAAGATGTCGAAAATCAATTACTCGTTTCAATATTAATTACAGAGCCGTAACTATTATATGCAAGTACGGCTACTGGTATAGTTGCCAATTTTAGAAACTAAAGGTAAATATATAATATGTATATGAATCTGAATAAAACAGATTAAATAATTTTACTTTTTCTTTGCACATAGAAATTACAAAAATAATCATTTGTCTTTGTCTGATAATGCTTATATTAGAGAGTTAAAATATCATGTTTTACGTTATCTTGGAAGTAATTCATTATTTTGAAAAAAAATAATGAATAAACAACACTGCATTTCAAGTTTGGAACAATCAACTCTTTTAAAACGAAAAGGGAAAATGTGAAAAAGAAATTCAAATTTAAGTTGGCTGGGCTCGAACATAAGAAAAGTGCAAAAGCAGTGCAGTTCCAATTAAACGCTTGGAACTCGCAGCGGCTTGCGCTTGCCCCACATTGCTAATAAATTAAACAAATAATGGTAGATTTCCGAATGTTTCTACATTTATATTCTGAAAATGTAAAGAAACATATGCCCTTCTATATGGCATAGTTGGTATAGAAGAGAACTTGTAACAGAATGACGGTAGTTCGGAGCTTGGAGACATAGCTCACTAGCTTCAAGGCCAAATATAAGAGTGAATAAGTACAATATATGCGAATTTAAATAATACAAATTACGTTATTTGTATTTCATTTTGAACTTATCGCTCTTCAAAAAATTACAAAAAAAAAAATCCTTTGCCTTTGCCTGAGAAAGCCTGGTTTAGAGGGTTTTACGCTGTCTTGGAAGTTATTCCTTATTTTGAATACAGTGAGATAACTAAACAGCAGTCCATTTCAAGCTTCCTACACCATACCATGGGAGAAGCATCTTTAAATATTTTATATGAATTAGATTTGAATAAATGGTTAATTTCTTGTAGAATCCATTCTTGAAGAAGAAACTAGTGGGCAAGCAGAAACTAGTGGGCAAGCAGCTACTATTCTACCGCTAGTGGGCAAGCAGAAGTGCAGCTATTTTTAAATTCATTTTATTGAAACTCGAACGTGAAAACTGCGAAAATGTATTTAAAATAATTAATACTTCCATGGTAAATAAGTAGTTTTCATTCAAATATTATTCATGGGCGAGCAGTGTGGCCTAAAAAAGTTGTTCCAATAATATATCATACGCTTGGCTCATGGAATAAATATCAAGAAAATCATTAAATATTTATCATTGTCAGTCAACGCATTTACAATGATATTTTGGCGAAAATGTGTTCAAGAAATTTAAATTCATGGCTGGACTCGAGCAAAAGAAAAATGCAAGCAAGGTGCAATACCAATTGATTGCTTGGAACTCACAGCCGCTTGCGCTTGCCCCATGATGCTATTATATTAAACAAATGTTTGTAGCGTTTGGAATACTTTTACATTCCGAAAATGTAGAATGCGATTCTCCTTCAGTATGGCATAGTTGGTAGAGAGATGAACTAGAAACGAGCGGGCAGTTGTTTGAAACTGAGTGACAGCGCTGTCTTGTACCAAAACAAGGACTGAAAATTTTTACCTTCCTTTTCCATGCTGCTAACAAATAACTCAAAATTTTGGTAATTTTAAGTGTGGTAAGGATTAGGAAATATCATTTTTGAAATTTTTGAAAACGAAGACTACGTAAATTTATTACAAATCATTTTACGTCTTCACGCTGAAGTGTAAAAAGTTTTTCACAATCATGGAACATCGACCTAAGTTAAATAATCTATGTATTTAGGGATGTTAATTACAATAAAAATATATTTCAATTATTAATAAATTCTGAATATTTTTTTCGTTTTGATATTCATTGTGGGGTTTTTTTTCTTATTAAATTTTTCAGATTTACACACATTTGTGATTTTTACTTTGACTTTTTTACTTTCAATTTGAGCATTTCGCATTCCCCACCTCCCACCCCCACGCCACAAAAAAGAAATATTTACTAAAATAAGTAAATAAGTCTGAAAAGGCTTGGTTTAGAAGGTTAAAATCGAATGTTTTTAACCTTCTAAATCTTTGCTGTAATTTGTTAATTCGAGCGTACGTGGTCAGATAATGATTAATTTATTCATTTCATTCATTATTCATTCATTTTGAACATATAGGGCCCCTTCTCCCCAGAAAAAAAGAAATAATTCCTAAAAAAATCTGAGAAAGCTCTGTTTAGAAGGTTAAAATCGCATGTTTTGCACGGTCTTAGATTTGAATTCGAAAGTGATCAGGTAATGACTCAGCAGCATTTTCAAGCTGGTATGATATATCTTACATCATACCAAAGGAAAGACGTTTTATCTCTTGACGTATTTAAATTGATCCAGAGTCATGTATATGGCAGAATGCCGTGGAATCAAGTCTTGAAGTGGAAAGTCTGCAACCAAACTGGTGTACCAGAAGATGCACATCTATTTTTTAAATCCATTTAGTCGAAATTGTAACGTAAAGACTGAATAAATTTACTTGGAATGATTAATAATTCCATGTTCCATAAGCAGTTTTAATTAAATGCGATAAACGAGAGAGCTGTGCAGTCTAAAACAAATAAGCACGAAGAATATATCACATAATTGGCTAATTGAACAAACCGTAATACATGCATCGTGTGTCAGGCAACGTGTTTAGAGCAATTTATCAGTGAAAATAAAATCGTGAAAATTTAACTCTAGTTAGTTGGACTCGAACTAAGGAAAAGCGAAAGTGCAGTGTTGATCCAATCAATTGCTTGGACAACACAGCCACTTGCGCTTGCATACCAGTGCAAATATATTAAAGACTACTCGTAGATATGACATTACTTCCAATCTCATGTTTCTAAAAGCAGACAATTAATGAACTTCAATCTGTCGTATTTGGAAAGAAGGAGAGATGAAATTGAAATAATAGAAATTCGAATCATAGGAACATCTCTTTCTTTTACCCAAATTATTACAGAAATTTTTTGTTGTTGATTCGACATTCGATTTGAGGATAAAAATTAACTCGACTTTTTAGTCGTGACGCGTGTAGTCTTCTTTTTCAATTCCTACTATTAGCTCACACTCTCCCTATATATATATATATATATATATATATATATATTAAACTTATAGTGGATGACATTCGATGTTAATACAGTTTTTTAAAATATTAATTCATTATTTTTTATTAATTAATTAAAAACTAGTTTTCTCGCCTTTATAGTTCTTTAACGTAGCTGCCATTGTTAGGTGGGATATCCTGGTTGGTAGGGCGTTGGATTCTCATTTCTTATGCAGTGAGTTCTAAACTGAAGGCAAAGTTCTCCATATCGGGAGTAAAACTACTGGGGGATGATGGGGCACAGGTGACAATTATTCGTGTGCTCAGGGGTACGTACCCTCAGGAACTACTACACCCGTCCATCCGTTGTAAAGCAGAACACACGAACAACAATTGTAATTATTTAATAACAAGTAACTAAAATAAACATCCTAATATCCAAAGTAAGAATTGATTTTATAAAGTTGTTTTTTATATTACTTATTTTCTCTAAAATGTAGAAAATATCCTTTTCTCCATCAAAAGTTTTAAGATAAAAAAATGGAGAAAGTGCGAGGTGTAAAATTTCAATATTCTCAGTATTTTGGATTGTTTATTACAATCAAAATGCATTTTAATTGCCAATTAATCGCATAAATTTGGTTTTGTTTTGATAGTCCTTGTTAATTTATTACCGTATTGAATTGTTTCCATACAAGTTAATGATTTTTGATTTGGCATTTCGATATTTGATCAAAGCTTTTGTATTCTACCTTTTTATATAATAATAAAACCACATACCTTCAAAAAATTGTTACAATTTTGATGACAGCTTGAATTTCGCAATTTAATAGATCGAATTCTTATCATACATCTCATATTTATTTTTCAAATTTCTGATGAATTACATAATTCTTAAGTAAATATAATCCATTTTTAAAGATTCTAGATAATTGTATCTATGAAAATATTCTTTATTATAAGAAATTTTCTAAAACTTTATTATTAGAAATTTTCTGTTACTTTTTTTTTGTCGATTTAAAATTTCTGCAAGCAAGTATACATCTTTTTCGCAGTACATTTTAGGTAACTTCTAACTTTGTATATAACATAAGTGTATTTGAAATGGTTAATACTTCTATGATCCATAAGCATTTTTTAAAAAAAAATACAATTCATGGGAGGGCCGTGCAGCCTGAAAAAAATTGTCAGTGTGAAGAATTCAAAACAAACACGGTTAACAGAACAAAAGCAGAAAGATGCGACATTAATTCATTATGTCACAATAAGCGTGTTTAAAGTGATGTAATCTAAAAATTAATGTCGAGAAATTTTAAGACAAGTTGGTCACTGATGGTAAGACTCAAACAGAAGAAAAGTCAAGCGAAGCTGTGATACCAATTAACCGTTTGGTACTCACAGCCACTTGGGCTTGAGTGTTTGAGTATATGTATTAAAGAAATACTTGTAGGTATCACAATACTTCTACCTTCACATCCCGAAAATGTAGGCTGTTCCTGAACTTCAATTTGGCTAATTGAAAGGGAGTTTAACCCAAACAAAATTTTAGAAGTTTGAAATAGAGTAACATCTGTATCGTTCAGCTGAATCAGCTCACAGGATGCTTGTTTCTGTTTTTTTCTGTTATACTGTTATTTTTTTAAAGTACAGTAAAAAAAATCTTTTATTTTATTTTTACAAAAATAAAGCGTAAGTAAACTGGTTTACAATAATATTTTCCAGAAAATATATTCATTTTAACTCGGATAGCTGGTGATTAGATTCGAACAGAGAAAAGCTATAGTGAAGATGCCTACCAATCAAACGCTTGGAGCGCTTAGCCACTGGAGCTTGTGCATCGGTGCTAATATATTAAAGAAATGCTTGTAGATATCTTAATATTTCTATTTTTACATTACAAAAATGTTGGCATGTCCTGAGTTCCAATCTGGCATACTTGGTAGGAAGGCGAATTAACGCCAAATTGTTAGCGCTTCGAACCTCGACGTCATCTACATCTTGAAACGGAACAACTGAGGAGATGTTCATTATTTTCTATAATATTGGTATCAAATACAGAAAGTTTAAGCAATATTCTGCATCAATGTTTGGGCATCATTGCCAATATCGCAAAACCATAAGGTCCTAATATAAAATCATCTACATCTTGAAACGGAACAACAAAGGAGATGTTCAATATTTTCTATAATATTGCTATCAAATACAGAAAGTTTAAGCAATATTCATCATCAGTGTTTGGGAATCATTGCCAATATCGCAAAACCATAAGGTCCTAATATAAAATCATCTACATCTTGAAACGGAACAACAAAGGAGATGTTCATTATTTTCTATAATATTGCTATCAAATACAGAAAGTTTAAGCAATATTCATCATCAGTGATTGGGAATCATTGCCAATACCGCAAAACCATAAGGTTCTAACATAAAAACTCAATATATAAGGCCCTAACATAAATAATGAAAGTTTAAGTTATTTTCCACATCATTGTTTGGGCATCATAGCAAACATCGTAAAAGCGTTAGTCCCCAATATAAACATTAAGTATTTTGGAAAGTTAACTACAATCAAAATAAATTTTAATTGTTAGTAATTTTTTAACCTATTTTCTATTTTTTGTACACATTTGGATTCATTTTTTCAATTCATTTTTCTTTAAGCACTGTGCAAGTTAAGTATTTTTTCTTTGGCATCTATATTCATGATAAATTATTGTTATGCTTTCAACAACAAAAAAAGGAACGTACATATATGTATATTTACAAAACTGGTAAATACGTAAAATATATAAGAATTAGAATAATACAAATTAAATAATATCACTTCTATTTTGAACATATAGTTCGTCGGAGAAATCATGAATTAGAGAGTTACATTCCATGTTTTACACTTTCCTTTAAATAAATCTGTTAGATAATAATGAGACGACGCCTTTAGTATGCACTATAGTCAGATAAATGGTGGATTTAATATGGAGTCAAACCCTGACGGGGAAATGCTAATGTCATATCATGCTAGTGGGCACGGATTTTTATAGCTATTTTCTTAATCCATTTCGTCGAAATTCTAAAGCGAAAACTTAAAAAATTTATTTTAAATAATTAATACTTCCCGATACGTATGAAGTTTTAATCAAATACCATAAACGGGAGAGGTACGTAGCCTAAAAATTCATCAGTGCCAAGAATATATCGCATTATTGGCTAATAGAATAAACGTAGAGGAAATCGTTATATGTTCATTGAGCGTCAGTCAACGTGTTTAGAGCAATATATTAAAGAAAAGATGTTCTTGAAATTTTAACTCAAGTTCGTTGGACTCGAACTGAGAGAAAGCGAAAGCGCAGCGTCCATCCAAGACACCGCTTGGACCTCGCACCCGCTTCCGCTTGCCCCAAGGTGCTAATATATTCAAGAAGTACTTGTAGATATCAAAATACTTTAGCACTTATGTTGCAAGATAGTAAAAAGCTCCTGCTCTACAATTTGGCATAGTCAGTAAGACGGCGAAATGAAACAATAATATTAAATGTTCGAATCTTGGTGACATCATTTCTCTTTACACAAACTGTTTTAGAAAATGCGTGTATACATCCATGTTGTCAACTATTGATTGTATATTCACGTAGTGTTTGGGGTAAGGATGTAAGTTATGATAATGAGCGAAGGAAAGTGTTCAGAAATTTCGCTAAATCGTAGATATAATCCTTTTGCCAATAAAAATTTTCAGATGAATGCTAAAACTGCGAGATGTTAACATAAATACTCTCACTATTTTAGAATGTTAATTGCAATCTAAATTCATTTTAATTTTCAATTAATTGTATAATTTTTTTTGGTTTTGATACTTTTATTTCTGAAGATATTCTTTAAGATTTTTTCGAGAAAATTCTTCCTTCGGCTTTGTTCTTTTTATTTAAAAATTCTACAAGTAAATATACATTTACAAAAAATCCATTTGGTCAAAATTTCAAAGTTAAGATAACACAAGCATATTTGAAATGCATAGTAATTCTATGATTCATTAGCATTTTATAATGAAATACCATTCACTTGAGAGCTAAGGCTCCTGGAAAAAATGTCAAAGGGAAGAGTATAAGAGAAACACGGCTGACGAAAAAGAATGTTAAAGGAAGCGACATTGATACATTATTCAGTAGTAAGATTATTTAGAGCAATATACTTTAAAAAGTACTCTCATGGAATTTTGAGTCAGGTTGGTCGCTGATGGTTGGACTCGAATAGAGGAAAAGCTTAAGTTAAGCTGTGATTCTAATCATACGCTTGGAACTCACAGCCACTTCAGCTTGTATATTGGAAGAAATATATTAAAGAAATGCTTGTAGATATCCTAACACTTCTAACTTTACGTTGTAAAAATGTAGACGCGTCTTGAACTTCAGTCTGGCATACTTGGTAGGAAGGCGAACGAAAGCTGATTGGGTACTGATTCGAAACTCAGTGTTGTCTACGTCTTGAAAATGATTAACTGAGGAAATGCAAGTTTGGTTCTATGATATATGTATCAATTTCCTTATTCGTTTTTCTTTCAGCACCACACAAGATAAAGATTTTGGCTTTGCTATCTACATTCTAGACAAACTTTTGTTAAGTTTTCAAGAGCAATAATGACTTATATTAAAAGAAATTGCTTCCATTTTGAAATTAAATATTTATTTCCAAATATTTGATAAATTATATCATTCGTCCTTATAAAATAAACCGTGTCCTCTGGAGATTTGAAGATTAATTTGAAGCTTTAAATATAATACAATCAGAAGACTTTGATATAAATTAAAAATTTGGAGATTGAAAATATAATCATAACAAATGTGTTTAGGAAACAAAAAAAGTGACAAAATTTTACCATCGTCTAATGCGTCTATCCGGTTCTTAAAAGAAGGAAAGAAGTACAATAATCTTCGAATTTTACATTAAAAAAATGTTTAAAGCATTTTTTGAAATTTGATTTTACATATGCTACCCATTTCTAAATTAAGTCCAACAAATAATTCAAACATTCAATATTAATCGTCGCAGTTATCTTTTTAAAACTCAACGGAATTCTCTCTAATACAGATGTTATTTTCATTTTTACTCCAATATAAAATTACGCACATTTGCGAAGATGTTTATAATGCCGTAAATTCTCAAATTTTTATTTTCAGAGATCCTTAATTGAGAATTTCGTGCTTCTTATTCATACAAACGTAGTTGAAAAGCGAATATTCAATTTGGAGACTTTATTCAAAGCCGACTGAACACAAATTAGAGAAAATTATGATAACAAGGTCACATACAAAATTTCATTTAATTCATTGAGGTTTGAAATTATCTAGTTTTCGTGCAAACAAAAATGTAGACTGACACATGTTTAAGCCTTTGATAGATATGATTACAAATTTGGGATGCATTTAAAGCACATGGAATACTTAATCAATGTACCAAACTTTTTCTATCTCTCTTCATATTTGGTAAATATCAGATTCAATTGTACTAGAACGGCGGATAAACCTCTTCTAAATTAATTTTGTCAAAATTTTGAAAGAAATATACAGATGTAGAATAAAGCCCACGTGGGAAATTTTATAGTTTATCTCAAGGCATCTTTGAAATATGGTATTCACAAATAAATTGACAAACAAAATTCTAAAAATGCGTTTTTAGAAATCGGGAAGGTCTAAAACGTAAAAATACACCATAGAGATGTGGAGTTAAATTTGTTTATGGTTAAGAAACTCCATTTATATGCCAATCTATGCCATAATATGCCAATATAATTCCAATATTAATTCCAGAGCCATAATTATAATATGTTTGATTGGCTAGTAGTAGCGTTGAAAATTCAAAAGACCATAGGTAAATAAAAAAAAAATACATATGAATCTGAATAATTCAAATTAAATAATTTCACTTTTATTTTGAGCATATAGTTGCGCCCCAAAAATTACGAAATAAATACATTTTCTTCAGTCAGAGAAATCATGATTTAGAGAGTTATATTCTATGTTTTACACTGCTCTTTAATTCATTCTATTAGATAATGATGAGGCAAGCAACCACTTTCACCTTCTTACACCATACCATTGAACAGAGATTGGATCTTGACGCATTTAATATGCACTATAGTCAGATATATATGGTGGATTTGCCGTGGAGTCAAATCATGAAGCAAAAATGCTACTGTCAAATCATGCTAGTGGGCACGGATTTTTATAGCTATTTTCTTAATCGATTTTGTCGAAACTCTAAAGAGAAGACTAAAACAATTTATTTGAAAAAATTAATACTTCCCGATACGTATGAAATTTTAATCAAATACCATAAACTGGAGAGCTGCGCAGCCTAAAATTTCATCAGTGCAAAGAATATATCACATTATTGGCTAATAGAATAAACGTAGAGGAAATCGTTATATGTTCATCGAGCATCAGTCAACGTGTTTAGACCAATATATTAAAGAAAATATGTTCTTGAAATTTTAACTCAAGATCGTTAGGCTCGAACTGAGAAAAAGCGAAAGCGAAGCGTCCATCCAAGAAACCGCTTGGACCTCGCACCCGCTTCCGTTTGCCAAAATGTGCTAATATATTCAAGAAGTACTTGTAGATATCACAATACTTTTGCACTTATGTTGTAAGATAGAAGAAAGCTCCTGCTCCTCAGTCTGGCTCAGTCAGTAAGATGGCGAAATGGAACATTTATACTAAAAGTTCGAATCTTGGTGACATCTTGTTTCTTTACTCAAACTATAGTAGAAAATGTGTGTGTACATCCATGTTGTCAACTATTAATTTTATATTCACGTAGTGTTTAGGGTAAGGATATAAGTTATGATAATGAGCGATGGAAAGTGCTCGGAAATTTCTCTAAATCGTAGAAATAATCCTTTTTGTCCATAAAAATTATCAGATGAATGCTAAAACTGCGAGATGTTAATATAAATACTCTCAATACTTTAGAATGTTAATTGCAATCTAAATTCCTTTCATTTTCAATTAATTATATAATTTTCTTGGCTTTGATACTTTTTATTTATGAAGATATTCTTTATAATAAGATTTTTTTCGAGAAATTGTTCCTTCGGCTTTGTTCTTTTTATTTAAAAATTCAACAAGCAAATATTCATTTTTTAAAAAAAATCCATTTGATCAAAATTCCAAAGTGAAGATAACACAAGCATATTTGAAATGAATTATAATTTTATGATTCATTAGCATTTTATAATGAAAAACGATTCACTGGAGAGCTATGGCTCTTGAAAAAAAAATGTCAAAGTGAAGAATATAAGAGAAACACGGCTGACGAAAAATTTTTTTAAAGGAAGCGACATTGATACATTATTCAGTAGGAAGATTGTTTAGAGCAATATATTTTTTAAAGTATTCTCATGAGATTTTGAGTCAGGTTGGTCGCTGATGGTTGGACTCGAACAGAGGAAAAACTGAAGTGAAGGAGTGATCCTAATCATACGCTAGGAACTCACAACCACTTAAACTTGCACATTGGAACTAATATATTAAAGAAATGCCTGTAGATATCATAGCCGAAATAAGGGCGAATGGGTAGCGGTTCGAAACTCGGTGTTATCTGCATCTTGAAAAAGAATAACTGAGGGAACGCTCGTTCATTTCTCTGATATTGGTATCAAATACCGAAAGCTTAAGTTATGCTCCACATCAATGTTTGGGGGTCATGGCAAAGATCGTACAAGCGTAATTCCCTAATATAAACACTCTAAGTATTTAGGAAAGTTAGTTTCAATCAAAATGGCTTTTAATTGTTACTAAGATTTCAACATATTTTCTATTTTTTATACACAGTTTTGATTCATTTCTTATTCATTTTTCTTTCAGCACCGCTCATGTTAAGGATTTTGGCTTTGCTATCTATATTCTAGACAAACTTCTGTTAAGTTTAAGAGCAATGAAAGTGACGTATATTAAGAAAAAAAGCTTCCATTTTGAAATCAAATATTTTATTTCCACCTTTTTGATAAATTATATCTAATCAATCTAAATTCATTTTAATTTTTATTTAATCGTATAATTTTTTTGCTTTTGATAGTCCTTGAGAATTAATTTTCTTTTTGCATTGTTTTCAGGGCAACACGAATAAAGGAATTTTGCGTTTGCAACTCGATATTTCATAAAAAAATTTTCTTCTACATATTTATATGCTGCAAAACCCTATACCTTCAAAACACTATTTTAATGATTATTAGACATTTTCGCAAGTTAATAGATCGAATTCCTATTCTACTATTCATATTCCTATGCTATTCCTATACTACATCTCATATTGATTTGATAAATTTCTTGATCAGTAAAATAATTCCTAAGTAAATGTCAATGCAAGAAATTTTAACTTTTCCTTTAATGCAAGAAATTTTAAAGAAAATTGGTATTTTTAATTTTTTTGTTCATTTAAATATCTGCAATCAAATGTTAAAATATTTTCGTAATCTATTTTGTCGAAATTATAAATTCAAGATAACATAAGTGTATTTGAAATGATTAATACTTCTATGATGCATAAGAAATTTTTTTAAATACAATTCATGGGAGTACTGTGCAGCCTGAAAAAAATTGTCAACGTGAAGAATTCACAACAAACACGGTTAACAGAACAAAAGCAGAAAGATGCGACATTGATTCTTTATGCCACAGTTAGCGTGATTAAAGTGATATAATCTAAAAAAATTCTCGCGGAATTTTAAGACAAGTTTTTCGCTGATGGTAGGATTCGAACAGAAGAAAAGCTAAGGGAAGTTGTGATACCAACTAGAAGTTTGGTACTCACATCCACCTGAGCTTCAGTGTCTGAGTAAATATATTTAAGAAATACTTGTAGGTATCACAATACTTCTGTCTTTACATCCTGAAAATGTAGGCTGTTCCTGAGTTTAAATTTGGCCATTTGATAGGGAGTCGAACGTAAACCGAAATTTTAGAGGTTTCAAACAGTGTATCTATATCATTAATTAGAACCAGCTCAAGGGATGCTTGTTTTTTTGTTCTGTTATATTAGTAACAAATATTAAAAGTTAACATAGTATTTCTCATAAAAGTTTGTACGTCATGGCAAACATCGTAAAAAAACTAGGCCGTAATATATAAAAAAAATCTATTTTTTTATTATTACATTAATAAAGCGTAAGCTAACTGGTTTACAGCGATATTTTCCATAAAATGAATTCATTTTTATTCGGACTGCTGATGACTGGATTCGAACAGGGAAAGGCTAAAGTGAAGGTGCCTACCAATCAAATGCTTCGAGCTCAAAGCCACTCTGGCTTGTTCATAGAAGATAATATAATAAAGAAACGCTTGTAGCTATCATAGCATTTCTATCATTACATTTCGAAAATTTAGTCCTGTCCTGAACTCCAATATCGCATACTTGGTGAGAAGGCGAGTTATTGTCAAATTGAAAGCAGTTCGAAACTCGGTGTCATCTACATCTTGAAAATAAAAAAAAACTGAGAAAATGCTTATTTTTTTCTATAATATTTGTATAAATACAGAAGGTTCAAGCAATATTCTGCATCAATGTTTGGGCATCACGGCAAACATCTCAAAACCGTAAGGACCTAATATAAAAACTCTAAGTATTTTGGAAAATTATCTACAATCAAAATATATTTTGATTGTTAGTACAATTTTTATATATATTCAATTTTTTTTACACATTTTGATTCATTTTTTAAAATTCATTTCTCTTTCAGCACTGCAAAAATTTAGTATTTTCTCTTTGGTATCTATATTATTAATAAATTTTTGTTATGCTTATATAGCTATTATGTTATGCTTATACAGCTTTATAGCTATTTTCTTAATCCATTTTGTCGAAATTCTAAACTGAAGGCTAAAACAATTTATTTGAAATGATTAATACTTCCCGATACGTATGAAATTTTAATCATATACTATAAACGAGAGAGCTGCACAGCCTAAAAATTTCATCAGTGCGAAGAATATATCACTTTATTGGCTAATAGAATAAACGTAGAGGAAATCGTTATATGTTCATCGAGCATCAGTCATCGTGTTTAGACCAATATATTAAAGAAAATATGTTCTTGCAATTTTAACTTAAGTTCGTTGGACTCGAACTGAGAAAAAGCGAAAGCGCAGCGTCCATCCAAGACACCGCTTGGACCTCGCACCCGCTTCCGCTTGCCCCAAGGTGCTAATATATTCAAGAAGTACTTGTAGATATCAAAATACTTTAGCACTTATGTTGCAAGATAGTCGAAAGCTCCTACTCTACAATTTGGCATAGTCAGTAAGACGGCGAAATGAAACAATTATATTAAATGTTCGAATCTTGGTGACATCATTTCTCTTTACACAAACTGTTTTAGAAAATGCGTGTATACATCCATGTTGTCAACTATTAATTGTATATTCAGGTAGTGTTTGGGGTAAGGATATAAGTTAGGATAATGAGTGATGGAAAGTGCTCGGAAATTTTACCAATAAAAATTTTCAGATGAACGCTGAAACTTCGAGATGTTAATATAAATACTCTCAATATTTTAGAATGTTAATTGCAATCTAAATTCATTTTAATTTTCAATTAATCGTATAATTTTTTTTGGTTTTGATACTTTCATTTATGAAGATATTCTTTATTATAAGGTTTTTTGAGAAAAATGTTTCTCCGGCTTAGTTTTTTTTTTTTAATTTAAAAACTCTACAAGCAAATGTACATTTTTAAAAAAATCCATTTGGTCAAAATTCCAAAGTGAAGATAACACAAGCATATTTGAAATGAATAATAATTCTATGATTCATTAGCATTTTATAATGAAATACGATTCACTTGAGAGCTATGACTCCTGGACAAAAATGTCAAAGGGAAGAGTATAAGAGAAACACGGCTGACGAAAAAGAATGTTAAAGGAAGCGACATTGATACATTATTCAGTAGGAAGATTGTTTAGAGCAATATACATTAGAAAGTATTGCCATAGAATTTTGAGTCAAGTTGGTCGCTGATTGCTGGACTCGAACAGATTAAAAGCTTAAGTTAAGCTGTGATTCTAATCATACGCTTAGAACTCACAGCCACTTCAGCTTGTACATTGGAACTAACATATTAAAGAAATGCTTATAGATATCCTAACGTTTCTACCTTTACGTTGCAAAAATGTAGACGCATCCTGATCTTCAGTATGGCGTAATTGGTAGGAAGGCGAACGAAAGCTGATCGGGTGTCGGTTCGAAACTCGTTGCTATCTATATCTTGAAAATGAGCAACTGATTGAATGCTCATTATTTTCTACGATATGGTTATCAAATACAGGATGTATAAATAATTTTCCACATCGGTGTTTGTGCATCACGGCAAACATCATAAAACCGTTATGCCCTAATATAAACGCTCCAGGTGTTTTGGAAAGTTAACTATAATTAAAATACATTTTATTTGTTTGTAAATTTTCAACATATTTTCTGTACCTTTATACATATTTTTTATTCTTTTTCTAATTTATTTTTCTTTCAGTACTGAACAAGTTAAGGATTTTGGCATGCATATATATAATCTTGATAAATTGTTTAACATCTTGATAATTTGTTTAATATCTTGATAATTTGTTTAATATCTTGATAAATTGTTTGAAATCTTGATAATTTGTTTAATATCTTGATAAATTGTTTAAAATCTTGATAGTTTGTTTAATATCTTGATAAATTGTTTAAAATCTTGATTGTTTAATATCTTGATAAATTGTTTAAAATCTTGATAATTTGTTTAATATCTTGATAAATTGTTTAACATAAATAATAGTTTAACATTGTAAAAAAATATTTAACATATTTTTTGTTTTAATACTTATTGTGGATTAGTTTTCTTTTTGCATTTTTTCAGGGGTACACAAGCTGGTTATTTTGTCTTTGGTATCTATCGCCGTGATAATTTTTTTCCTTTTGCTTAAAAATATGAAAAGAAACCAATATATATATTTTTAATTGTACCCATTTTGATTATTTATATAGCATTTCGCGAATTAATTAATCGAATTCGTGCTAGAGATGACATAACGATTTTCAAATTTTTGATGAATAATATAATTTACCCTGATAAATTCAACCGGATATTCTGGAAATTAATTTTAAGGTTCAATCATAAAATGATCAGAAGACTTTGGTACAAATTAAGAAGCTGAGGATGGAAAATATAATCGTAACAAATATACGTATGAAACAAAAAATGACAACAATTTACCGGCGTCTATTCCGCCTATCTTGTACTTAAAAAAGAAATTGAGAAGCACAATAATCATCGAATTTTACAGAAAATCTAATACTTAAAGAAAATATTTGAAATTTGATTTGACATATCCTACCTATTTCTAAATTACTTCCAACAAATATTTAAAAAAATATTAAGCATAATCTTGAGAGTGATCTTTCTGAATTTTACCCGCATTCTTTCTAACAGAGATGTTATATTTATTTTCACTTCAGCATAAAATTGCGGACATTTGACAATACCTTTAGTAACGTGACTGCTCAAATTTTTATTTTCGAAGATCCTTACAAAGTATTTATGTATTTCATTTTATAGTAATCACACAAACTGGTTACTCGGACCCTCCGAAAAGCACACGGAAAATTCTGAAAGACTGAAAAGCTGCAATAGCAATACTGACGGGATCTGTGGTTGAGTCCTGAGGGCCATCATCGGCCGCTGTACAAACCTTCCCTAAGGAAGTATATCCCGTCGTGGATGGGAGCAGCCAGCCCCCCACCTTTTTGTTTATACAATAGAGTGAACATTTCATTTACCAGTTGCCCCCAGTTGGACTTTGTATTGCAGTAAATAAGAATGTAATTGTTTATTATCAACCACATGAGATTTGACGACGAGCAGTTACGACAGTTATTATCAACATACGATCTTTGGCGATAAATCGATAGGATGCGATTAATACAAAAGTTGCGGAAAAACAAATTATAGTTTGGATACTTTCCTCAAGGCAGATTAAAGCCAAAATTTGAGACAGAATTATAATGTCAGTCACAAGATCACATGCAAATTTCATTTAATTCATTATGTTTTTGATTTATCCCGTTAATGTGCTTCAAAAAGTTCAGACGCAATCTGTCAATCTCTTGGAGGATATGATTCCTGATTTGCATTGGATCTACTTGTTAAAGGTTTAGCCAATGTGCCAAATTTGATCTATTTAGCTCTTTATATTTTCTAGATCTCGGGTTCACTTGTACTTGAACAGAATCCTTTGAATGGATTTCCTTACTAGAAATCTACAGATGTAGATTTCTGTATTAAAGTTCATCTGTGAAGCTCAAAGTGCTTTTGAGTTATCGTGTGCACAAATAGATAAACGGATACAATTCCAAAAATGCATTTTTCGAACTCGTTCAGTAGGTTTGAAATGTGGGGATACTGTAAAACCTCAAGTTCAAATTTTTTTAACAGACAGCACTGTCTCTTTGCACACTTCATTCACAAATTTAAGGAGTGGTTTTTGAAAATTATTTAGTGTAATTAAATTGTTTCGTTAAATACAATCTCCTTATTTTGCTCAGAGGAAATATATATATTTAACAGTGGGGCTGGTAAACGGCTGACAAGCAATATTATATGACAGATAATTTTGATTAGCAATATTATATGACAGATAATTTTGATTATTTCGACATATCATGAAATTATTTCTTTAAGGAGAAGTGAATCCCTTGAGTTTTAAGTTCGAGTCCCGCCGGCCAAAGACTTTTCGTGTATATGGTGGCTATGCACGTTTAAACATGGCGTAGCCAGAAAGTCTTCCAAATCAAGAAAATACCGCTAGGGAGACTGAATCAGATGTGATCGTTCTCTGATTCAGGTATAAATTACAATCTGTGAATGAGTGAATGAAATGCATGAATGAAGTCCACAACGGGAAAAGTACTGTGATGCATGAGTAGCTACGACGAACTCTCGGCGCTAGATGGCGCTACTGAAATAAGAGACTCTAAAACTCAGCTTTAAACGTTGATTTCGTCAGCATGCTTGTCAATGACAAGTGCCTTAAGAAACAACAACAGCAGAAAAAGTGTGCTTACTAAGCATGGTGTATTTGGTAAATGGTTTAGACAATGAAAACAATGGAAAAACGGCTAAAATTTAGCCAAGTATGAAACACTAAATAGAAACCAGAAAAATAAAGAGAAAATAAATTTTAAAGGAAGCTTGTATTACGGAATTGTTGCAACAATAAAACTGATTCACTTACAGGAAATATTTCATTAGGGAATCGTAAATGTTATGAGAAATGGCTCAATTAATGTAAACAAAAAAAAAACCTATCATAACTTGCCCAACTCCTTTTTGTGCTATTTCAAAATTTAAAAATACTTGTGAGTAGCATTCTGCAGAGAACAGGAAAATTCATGAGAAAGTAAAACCATGGCAACTGAATTTTAATACTTGAAAAATATTCTGATGAGAAGAGAAGGATTTATCAGAAGTGAAACCATAGTGACAGGATTCTAAAAGCAAAATTGGTGCAGATATGTTCTGGAATGGACATTCCAAAACCAGACATTATAATTCAGAAAACTGTAGGAAGGTCCTCATTGAGTTTCCTTTCACTCCTTTTTTGCATATATTAACTTTTTATTAGCATATTAGACAGACACAAAGACGAACTGAAATTCCTTACTTCCTACAACATAATGGCTTTGAATAATGTAGTTGCCTTTTTGTAAAAATATATGGATAAATAAGATAGTTTTATATTATTCTAAAATTTAATATTTTTTATTCATTGAATATATACAAAAGCATAATCTTATTCTAAATTTCTGACTTTTCAGGACTGCCAACTCAAAAGTAATGCATTTGAGATTACAATTTCTTTAAATAAATGTTTTTTATAAATTTTGGAATAGAGATCCCACTTGAAGTCTGAAAATTTCAACAAATTTTTCTTCTAACAGATCCTTTAAAAATTCTAAATCTCAGGCTTCAATATTTCTAAAAGTTAGAGAGTCGTCAATTGAAAAAGTGTTATTCGTTTATTAATTGAAGATTGTTAATAAAGTGATGTATGTAACAGCGCATTCTATCAGATTGCTTTTAGTCTTGCACAGTGCTGCGACAATACGCCCTTATCTGCTAGAAGTGCAATGGATTGCAAAATTGAATTGTGTAGTGCAATGGATTGCAAAATTGAATTGTGTAGTGCAATGGATTGCAAAATTGAACTGTGCAGTGCATTGAACTATGTCGTCTGAGAATGCATTGACAACCTTAATTATCATTATCATTTATTTTTTAATTAAGCGGGGTAAAACACTTTGATAGAAGGTTAGAGCATATTAATTGTTTCGTCAATAAAACGAATAGCAATTTTAAAAAATTAACAAGATCCTAGCGAAAAAAAAGTTCAGCAGGGATTTTATCCGCAGATTACCTAGAAAATAAGCCTTGAAACAATTTGAAATTCCTCGCTTTTTAACTTTACATGAAAAATAAATAAATAAAGCAAGCCAAACGCTTCAAAAATATGTGAATAATGGAATTCTAAAAAAAGATAAATTTATAAAGATGCTTTGTATTAAGACCACCATTTATGAAATGCTATAAAATATGCCAAACTATTATGTTAATTACAGAATAGAGCAAATATGCTAGGCGGCAAATTAGGTGAAACAGATGATACTTTCAAGGTAATCGAAAAATAAAACAATAAATGGCATTGAGATGTTGGTAATGATGCTAATTAAAATAAACTTTATTTACAGGAAATATGCATATTAATGTAATTAAGTTTGAAATAAACAACTCATGTAATGTAATTATTTCAAAAGTGTGAAAGTTATTAGAACAAAAAGTAAATCGGTTTGTTGAATATTAACACAATATTAAGTTAGTCCTCAGTATTCTAATGAAATGTGTCAAAAAGGGAAACTAACCAAAAGTGGACTACCAAACTATTAGCAAAAATAGTTAACTTCAAGTAAAGTCAGAAATGAAAGTTATGCATAGAATGGTCTTTCATTAGTTAATTAAATGCCTTTGTTATAAAAAGGTGATATTTAAAAATAATAAATATAAGTTTTTTTTTTTAAAAAAAAAGGAAGCATGTTTTTGTATACTGATTTAAAAAAATAATTATTTAGAAATGTTCAAAGTAAATTGTAGTTTAATATATATATTTTATAATAATTGCTTAGGAATATTCTTGTTTATTGTAATCAGTGTGGTTTTATTTTCCTTATCGTATCGTTTCCAGTTAATCACGCATTTATGATCTTTACTTTATCGCCAGATTTTTCATATAACTGCTTTCATGATAAAATCATAAAAATGGGATATTTAAAAAGAATTTCTGTATTTATAATTTTTTAGTTTTTGGTTTTTAAAATATTTTATAATCTTCAATTTTTGTCAAATGTGCTTTTATTCTATAAAAATATTTTAAAGCGGCTTATAACAGAAAAACTCGAACTACTGCGGTGGAAAAGTTTGGAGAGAGGTTGCCAGCTCATGTGTCGTACACGTCATTTGACAGAGGTTCAAAATTACGAGATCCGCCCCAAAAACAAAGACCTAGCGTTGTTTTAAAATGGGACGTTAATACAACTAAATATTGGCAGAACAACGACTAAATAACGATTTTTTTCTTAATTTGAATCGAAATTTTAAATTAATCTAGAATCTTATAATTAATTAAAATCGGAAATATTAAAATATTACACTGTGATCGGCAACACACCAAAATCTCAGACTTTGATCACATCAGGAAATGAATGAAAAATCAATTATGAAATTCCAACTTTGCAAATCATGAAAAAAATGGGGGCACGAAATGATTACTTTTTTTTTCTGTTGCTTCGTGAAAGGTAAGGTCATTACAAAAGCATGATACGGCTGATTAGCAATAAAATTAAATAACTAATTAATAATTAATAAAAATAAGTTATTATTTAATGAAATCTCAACACAATGAATAAAAATAGTATTTAATTTAAATGAATGCCATAGAGTCAAGGGCGTACTTAATGAATGCTTTCAGCTAAAATAAACATTTTGTATCTTAGACAAATAGTATCATAATCAGATTTTGATAAGAGCATTTCATAAAATAATATGAATAATTATATTAATTGTGCTTTAATTATAAATCTAATAGAATTTTAAAATTTCATACCCAACAATAATTTTTCAATTAAATTATTTAGATCTCACAAGCCACAATTTGTCTTGAAAATGCGATGGTGACTTTTTTTGGCTGTTTTATAGAATAAATAAATTTAAAAAAATTATAAACATTTTAATGACCTAAATATTTTGAAATAATTATTGCTAAACAATAGGAATTAAAATAAGAAAAAAGCTGTAAAATCTTGTGATACATCAAAATGTAAAAATAATTTATAAAAACAAAAAGACATGAGTCTATAAAAGATTCTTAGGTCCAAATTTTAATAAAATTAAAAACACATTGTGGGATTATACTTTACATTATGTAAGCAGAATTCAGAAAACATCAAATTCAAAAATATTCATATGGCGCATCTTTTTTTCATTCAAATTGTTTTGTTTATTAAAGAAAATCTCCTCTTGTTATTTTAAGAATTAAACCAAATAATCTACAACGAGGTTCTTTAGTATAATTATCATAGTTTTCAGCTATTAAAATAACCATTACAATTTAAATTGCTATAAACAAACTGAGAATTCTGTCTAATTATTTCAACTGACGAGTTCTTGTTCCTTTCAGTGCAGTAGTTCTTTAAAAAGTATAAACTTAACGATTAAATGTTTATAACTTTATAAACGGGGAGTCTTCTTATCTCAGCTGGAATTCATGCTACTCTTAAAGAAAAGATAATAATGACTTCTTTAAAGATTATTCCTTTTACTGGTGAAGTTGTTGCGGTTTTTAACTTAATTTGTTATTTTTGAAGAGTGCAATTAGCGATTTAAGCATCTGCTAAATCAGACTTAAAGGACAGTTGTAGCTATTTCAATAAATAATATTATTTCTTTTACTTTTTTTCGTACACTCTTATAAAAGTGAGTCCAGAGCTTAAAAAATGAAAATTTAATATCAAGTTCTTAAATAACAATATTATCAATATTAATCAAAGATAAAATTTTCACACACAAAAAGAATAGTTATTTAAAACATCTGCTGAAATAAACTTTAGGACAGCTGCAGCTACGATTTTTACAAACGATACATATTTCGTTTACCAGTTATCGCGTCAGCTGTCCAATGCAGTTTTGTATAATTTATAACATAAACCATAAATGCGAATAAACACATCAAAATGTAAAACAACTCAATATTATTGAAAATTATTGGTTAAAGACAAAATAAATCTTTAAAAAAATAATCCCTTTAGGAAATTTATATATCTGTACACTAGATATTAATACAGATAATACAATGACTATTCAAAATACAAGAATATTAAAGGAAAATAATTACTTGAAGCGATATCAAATATGGGTTCAATAATAGATGGCATCTCCGCTGTTATCATTTTTACAGTTCCTGTGCTTGAATATTCTATTACAAACAAATGAATATTTCGAGGAAAATGAGCATGACTGGAATAACCCTACTCGAAACGCAACTTTCAGAAAGAAAACTTCATTAAAATCACCATTGTCTCTTACTCAAGAGGATTTCATCTGAGAAAAGTCCGTTAGAGTCATCTCCGAGAAATCGATTAATGCAAAATGCTTTTATCAAAATCCGTTTCTTACGTAAGTATTTGTTTGGAAAAGTGCTTTCATAACCGACAGATTGGAGGCTTTTGATTGCTCGAACGGACATAAATCGGTAATTATCCACTAATGATTAGCTTATAAAACCATCATTAATTATTTTGGCAATGAAAAATACTGAAATGTGTAACAACCAACTTAAAATTTTTACTTATTTGCATACGAAATTTAAAAGTGTGAAATCTCTGTAATCATTAAAAAAAATTTTCCCTGAATGTTAAAGAATGAACATTTTAGATTTCCGTCTATTATGACTGTTTGTCACAATGATTCAATAATGTAATTAGCAAAATGAAGGATATTGAACATGCAATTGTATCATCATTATTCAATAGGTTTGTATTAAATTTTAGATCATATCCAATTAAAGCAAAACGAATCAGTAAATAAATACAGTTAAAAGTACAAAAATAATAAAATAATTAATCGTTAATTTTTTTTAAAAAAAATTCAGGTAGTGATTTTAAAAAAAGTAAAAAAAAACCCTATAATTTATTGAAAATTTAAGTAATTTAAGAAATTAAACAAAAAATAATAAACTGAAGTTTTAAATTATAATTATCAATATATATTTCTTCTTATTTTTTATCACAGTTTCCTCCCCTGCAAAGTTTGAACATGTGTTATCTCTTCCAAGCTTTTTCAAATAAAAAAAAATTGAAAATCATTCATTGTTAATAACCTTACTTCATTGAGAGTAAGTTGAAAAAGTTTATAATTATTTTCTAGCTTTTTTAAGTAATATTCACAAAAGCAAGATAATTAATTTTTTCTTCCTGTAAGATAATGCGCTTTGTAAATAATTAATCGTTAATTTTTTTAAAAAAATTGAGTAGCGATAATAAAAGCAAAAAAAAAATCATAATTTATTGAAAACATAAGTAATTTAACAAAACAAAAAAAAAATATAATAGACTAAACTTTTTAAATTATAATTACCAATGCATATTTCTTCTGATTTTTTTTCCTCCCAGTTTCCTACCCTTCAAAGTTTGGACAGATGTTATCTCTTCCGGGATTATTCAAAAAAAATAACAAAATTTGAAAATCATTCATTGTTAATAACCCTACTTCATTCAGAGTAAGTTGAAAAAGTTTATAATTATTTTCTAGCTTTTCTACGTAATATTCACAAAAGCAAAACAATTAATTTTTCTTCCTGTTAGATAATGCGCTTTGTATTGAACTTTACCAGAACAGGTTCTCGATTGAAGGACATTAGGATTTAGAACTAGAGATATTTCACCTAAATCTTAAAGGCAGCGCCTTTCATCATTCAGATAAACGGACGCCACATGAATGCGAAACCAGTTTCAAAAAGGGAAAGAAAACTATTTAGCATGCAAACTTCATTCGTTGTTTATGATGGATCGTTTTATTTGAAGCTTGTTTGTTTGCGAAATAGCTCTATTTGAAATTTAAATGGTAATGCAGTGATTGACACCAAACATTTCAAGGTAAAAAAAATTCTAAAAATAACGTTAGGAATATTAATGAATTCATTCTTATTTCAGGTTGATATTTTTGATATTTGGAATTAAAATTCCAGGCATGAAATGTTGCACGAATTGGATTAGTTGATTTAAAAACATGAGGAATGAATTAAGTAATGAAAGTAGTGTGATTATTTAATTCTACAGGTAGAATTTCTTAAAGCACAGGTAGGATTTTGGTTAATTCGAATTAATCGGCTATTTAAATGTTTCCCATAAATTGAAAATATCAATTATAACGCGAATTTATTATGAATAATTAAAAGTTGTAATAAATAATAACAAAAAATATTATTTCAGATTTTTTCCCCATTAATATGTCTCTATCTTGTACCGTCTGTTACTGAAGGCTATAAAATAAAGGTCTTTTACGTTAGAGTAATTTGATCTGTGCAATGTATGCAATAAGAAAAACTGTAAAAATTTATATGTTTTTAATTTATATTAAATGAGCTATAAGTGAATTGTACAACTTCGTCTAAACAACGCATTTAATCAAAACAGTAATAATAAAATTCTCCCTTAAATTTTTGTTTAATATTCAGAAGAATTGCATTGTTTGTTATGGAATTTTATTGTACAATTGTTGTTTTCGGAGTGGTGTATGTTTTTTGTTCATTAAAATTATTCATTTATTTTTAAAATTATCATTTAAAAAACAATTAAGCATTATTTAATTACAATATTATCACTTTATTTATTAAAATTAAATATTTATATATTGATTATGTATTGCTTTTTAAACGAAATAATGAAAACGCTATAAATGAATCTTTGCGAAATAATAGGCGAAAACCGAAAATATAAATAATATAAAACGAGATAAAAACCGAAACGAAAAACGTTCGAAATAAAAAACGAAACGAAAAATGATCAAAATAAAAAACGAAACGAAAATCGTTCGAAATAAAAAAACAAAATGATAAGAACGAAAAATAAAAAAACGAAATATTAAAATTACATTTTGTTTTCACTCCTGCAAGTATTAAAAATAAATTAAATTAAATTAATGAATTAATATTTGAAAAAAAAACTGTATTAACATCAAGTGTGATCCACTACAAGTTTGGAAAAATGTATTTGAATTTGAGTGGATGAATAAAAAGTATTTCATTAACGATTGAAAATTTGAACAAGATATATAGAGAGAGTATGTACTAATAGTAGGAATTGAAAAATAAAATACCTTATAAATAAAAATTACATAATTTCAATTTTTTAATAGAGCGCATGGAAAAAGTTTTTCGTTCAACAAGTATTTTGCATTTCAAGTAAAATTTGGGAACGAGTTAACTCGTTAAGCAAGGTACCTTTTTCATAGTGAAAGAGCGTAATTACAAACAACCAAACAATTTCCGATTAAAGATAATCCTTTCCGCCTCGTTTTAAAAGCAGAATTGCTGCCAGGGGCTTATCTTCTCTCGCTCAATGGACTATTGCCAAGCTGTCAAACGTTCAACTCTTTTAAGTTAAACATTTCCTTTGTAATGGCATTAGATGACTGACTACCGACGCCAACTGAAAAAAGAATCGTCGATTCCACTGGCATCAGTTAATTGACCTTTTTTAATCAACACACTTTAAAACTAATTGTTACACATCCTTCTACTGTCGCAATACAGTTACAACAATGGGACATCAGAACGAATTAAACTCAGAACTCATCAGCTTCATTTATTTATCCGACAGGACAATGAATTAATTTTTTTAAAGTCTGAATCCTAAGTAAAACTCAGAGTAAAACATTGTATTTTTGTTTCCAAATTATGCTTGAAATGATGTATTGCTATAAATTATTCTTTCGAATAGTTTCTTATTAGTTATAATTATTGTTATTTTTAACCTAAATATTGTTTGTAACTATTATTGTTTATTTACAAATGAAAAATATTATTTAGCCGTTAAATAAACTCTGGTAACAGTTTATTTATTGAATACCTCAGTACATAGTTTTATTAACGTCCTGTTGTAAATCAACACTAGGACTATTTTGGGACGGACCTTGTAATTCTGGACCACGGTCAGGTGACGAGAGTGACACCTAAGCAGACACCCCTATCTACACCACGTTGATTACGAAAGATTTAATGAGTCAAAGACCCTTTTGCACATCGATTTTTCGGCGGAATTGGTTCTCAAACCTGAAGCCCTACGTCTCACCAATCTAGACCTTACCACACGGCCGCCACGGCCCAATACGATTATGATTATAGTGCCAATATGATTATTAGTGCTGTTTTATATATATACATAAAGAAAGAAAAAATATGAAAAATAAAATAATATATTAAACGAAATGAAATCTAAGGTCACAAATTTCAAGTCATCATGTGAGAACATTATTAATTTTTAAGTTATTATTGTTTGGGGCCAGGGTGGCCTGGTTGGTAGAGCTTTGGACTCGTATTCCTTAGGTTACGGGTTCGAAACTCACCGGCCAAAACAATCCCCGAGTGTGTGGCGATTGGCGCTCTTTAAATCTGTTCGTGGTCGCAAAGTCCTCCATATCGAGAGTAATATCATTGGGGGTACTGGGCCAGAGGTGATCGTTCTCTGTTCCAGGTCTAAATTACGATCTGAGATGTATGAATGAATTTGCATGAATGTAGTCCGCCCCCTAAAAAGGATTGTGACGTGTGTGTAGCTAAGTCGTACTCTTGGCCCTAGATGGCGCTACTTGTAAAAAAAGAGACGTATAAGGGTTGTGACGAGTGTGTAGCTAAGTCGTACTCTTGGCCCTAGATGGCGCAACTTATAAAACAAGAGACTTATATTTACGGCTTAAAATCTGCTGATGTATCAGCGGGGCTTGTCCATGGCAAGTGCCATAAGTAACAACAACAACAAGATATTATTTGTCTTAATAAATTGAAGTCATTAATCAGTTTAAACCGGTTTGAAAAAATTATGAGACTTCTCTCTCTCTAATGATAATTTTTTTTAACTTTCATTTTCAATTTTTTTAGCTGGTAAGCAAAGTTTTGGGTATCCACCAATTTTAAGACGACAAGAAAAAAAATTGTAATTTCGATGAAAAGTTCACTATTACTGGAAGCTATTGTATATGTGGTAAAATCCAATAAACGGAATGCAGATTGATATTAAAATTATTTTCTAATATTTACAGTATTTTGGGAAATACAGTTAGTAAGAATGCGCTTATCGTATCATTAAAGTTTAAATATAAGTCGAGGTTATAAAAGTGAGAAAATTAAAATTAAAAAAGAAATCCGAAAAAAAATGATAATCTTCTAAGCGGGAGATTAATTATTTAAAAGTAAGAAATCTCAAACTGGAAGATGACGTCATTTCATAGAAACGACAAACAAAAAGCAATTGATAGTAAATTTAAATAAATATCTCAAATAATACTGGTAAAAAACCCCCTCAAATGTCATGGGTCAGGCGACTCGCTATCTACCAATGAAAAAGCAAATATTTCTTGCATAGGTTTTTTTTTTTTGGTTACAATATAAAGCCCCCATAACCAAAACAACATCATGTTCTCACATGATAATAAAGTTTCAAAGGAATTTGAAATTTTGTCTCTAATTCTTTGATTTTTCTATAAATAAAATGATGAAATATCGTTTATAATTACAATTTTAAAATAACAAAAGTAATATATTGTTTTCATTTCTAAATTGTTTTGTTTGAATTTAAATCGTCTGTACTTGAAATCCTCAGTGATTGTAAAATACATTGGTTACCATGAGGGTCATAGTTGACCAATATCTTGTCATATCAGTAGTGCCATGATGGCCTTATTTGGCCTGCAAAGTAGACTAGACTGATCTTTGTACTATTGTCTATCGCTTCCAGTCACACTCTGCGCTTTCATTTCACTATATAAAATGACAGACGTTTGCTGCATAATGCAACAATTGGTATATTGCAGCAATTTGGTGGCGAATATTATTTGAAAGAAGCATAATATTGCTCATTTGTAGTAAAATCATTTCAATAGTATAATTTAAATAACAGCAAAAAATAAACATGTTAAACTTGGTAAAAAAGCATAGTAAAATAATAATTATGTTTATATAGCTCCATAGAATATATAGTCTGAAAACTGATAGCCCTTTTCAATCAATTTTTATAAAATTCTATGATGATCAATGTGCTAATTCATTCGCGGATCTAATTTCTGTGAGATGTATTCCTTCAAAAAAATAAATACATTTTTTCACTCTATTGCTTTAAACGTGAATTGTATTATTTATTTTGTTTTAATGTGATAACTGATAGCCATTCTGATAAACTGATAGCCATTTTCAATAAATTTTTATAAAATTCTTTGATGATCAATGTGCTAATTCATTCGCGGATCTAATTCCAGTGCGATGTACTCATTTTGAAAATAAATTTAAAAAATTTCACTCTAATGCGTTAAACGTAAATTGTATTATTTATTTTGAAATTTTACAGTTCAACTGATGTGTTCAAATTGTTGAAGATTCTTTATTAATTAAAGTTACTCATACACTGATTGAAATAATCTTAAAAATTATTATTACTTTATTTCTTGCTTATTTAGTAATGAAATACGATTTATTAAAATAGCTAAATATTTAAAATAAATTTGAATTGCCATTTATAATTAATCATTGTTCGCTTTCTCAAGGTGTATTCATTTTTGGACTCAGTTCTCAATTTGGATCTTTATATAAATTGAATTCTTATTACGATTATTTCAAATCAGAAATAGCAGCTTCCACAATAGTATGTTATAAATCTTACATAATAAATAATTCATGATATAAACAGAAACATTATTCATTTATGGTCTTTTGTTTTAAAAAATCGAAATTCTGTTAAGAATAATTTAATTAATTAAAATAAAAAACTAATTTAATAAAAATAATAAATTTCGTTAAAAATATGAAGCTATGGATTATAATTCCCTATCCCATAGTTGAAGAATTCAAAGTTTTTGTCTGAATTATCTGGTTACGACAAAAGCACGGATAACAGCATTATATTTCTTTTAATTTGTATTTATACAAAATACAACCCTATCATCAAATGACTTGTATTTATAGAATTTGAAACAGGAGAAAGATTTGAAATACCAACAGGAATAAAAAAGTAAATAATAATAATAAATTTCGTTAAAAAAACATAAAGCTATGGATTATAATTCCCTATTCCATTGTTGAAGAAATCAAGATAGAAGTTCAAACTTTTTGTCTGAATTATCTGGTTGCGACAAAAGCACGGATTACATCATTATATTTCTTTTAGTTTGTATTCATACAAAATACAACACTATTATCAAATGGTTTGTATTTAAGGAATTTGAAAAAGGAGGATGATTTTAAATACGAACAGGAATTTTAAAAAATTTCGTTAAGAATGTCAACATTAAATGCCACTTTTCAACAATCGCTCACGAGGAGATTTCAATATCAATTTACAGTAAGCTCATATTACGTGAGGAAATGGATGTCAAGGCAACCGTGGATTGCGTGTAAAAGATCTTAAAGTGGATTACGTGTTCAGATCTTAATTATAAGTTAATTGGCTATTTTAATTAATTTTTGAATGTTTTCTAGTGGAGATATCTGGTGGTGAATCGAAAAAAAAAATTCATTGCAAAATTAATTTTAGAATTTATATAAATACATTTTAAATAAAAAACTTAAAATATTTAAAAAATTTTACTTGTTAGTGTACAAACTAAAGGGTGGTTAAATTTCTTCAAAAAATAATTGGTTTTAAGTTTTTAAAAATTCTTTTTTATTTGTATTAGAAGTTTTTTAACAACATTTTGGAGCTAAAAACCGCGGTTTATTGAGAATTTACTGTAATTTCTATAAGAATAGTTTCCTGAATACCAGTATTGAATTCAAAAATGATTTTAATTGTCATTAAAAAGGAGACCATAGATAATTCATTATCTACGTTTTCTTAAATTTTAATACTTAAATTATCTTTTTTATTTCATGCGGGGCAAATATTTTATCATAAAAATAACTGATATAAAAATATTCATTTTTTACATTTTATGCTGAGTATTTCCGGATATTGACATTTGATTTTGAGTTTCCTTCGGTGATAAGTTATTTCAACCGTTTGAAAAAATCTTATCAATTTCAAAAGATAAGCATTGTGAAAAATCATGAATTTTTTCAGTGTCATATCTTTTGAAACTGTATAAATATATTTAATAGAATAACAGAAAGTAAAAAATAATATTCAAATACTCATTCTTAGGATAATGATAAATAATAGTTGGTGAAATTGATAACAAGATAAGAAATTGATAAGAAGTCTTAAAATCAATAGTAATTTAAATTCAAAGATGATCATAAAGATATTTTAGGGAAAAATACAATTTTTATAGTTTTTCAATAATAAAATTTAGTCATGGAAATAGAAACATAAAATGGCAGAAAATTAATATGACGGTAAAGATAAGCCAGACTCATAAAACTCCCAATTATTACAAATATGCGCGTTCCGTACCAAGGATAGACGCACGCGTACCACAATAAAAAACGCAACTACTGTGTTGTGAATCGTGAGGAGTCAGAACTAAAACACGAGTCAGTGAACATGCATCCAAATTACCAAGGCAAAAATTTTGTTAATGATTAATTGGTACTCAACTGTCTACCTCTTTTAAGTGTTCTGTGTTTGGGTTATGTGAATATGTACTGTTAATGCAATAAATTTGATCCTTTAAAAAGCGACTTTATGCATCATACGGTTAAAATTCTGAAATTTCTAAGCAGTTTTCTGTAATAGAAACAAATATTTCTTTTCTATATTTACCCACTGCATTTCTTTTTATGTTGAGTTTCACTTTTCTACTTTAATAGTGTAATTTTTATATCTATCTAACTTAAATTATTATTTGTTAGCTAAAAGATAATATTCATAAAGAGTATCTTAAAAACTTATGTTCTAAACTACTCATATATCTCAGATTTTTTAACCAACCCCATTCAAATTACTCGTTCATTGTACTTTTTTATTCAGATCTTGCTGCCATTTGGGTCCCTAAAACCTTCATCAATCCAAATTAAAAGCTGAAACTCTTAAAACAAATACATATGCAAATATACAATATTGATGCCAAGATCATATATTTAATTTTACTTAGATAAGTCGTTGCGCTTTTGATTGATCTCTTTCGTATATCTTCAAATATACAAACCAATGAATGATCATTAATTACTAGGTCTAAAATTTGATACAAACATACAATTCTAAGGGTGAATTTTTACCCTTAATTTCTATCATTTAGAAGTATGGGTTTTTTTACCGGGTCTAAAATTTTTTACAGACATTCATTTCTAATAATGAATCTCTACATTTAATTTCAGTCATCTAGAAGTATGTTTTTTGAGTAATTTACCGGGTCTAAAATCTGTTACAAACATACAGTTCTAAAGATAAATCTCTATCCTTAATTTCAGTCATCTTAAAGTATGTCTTTTTGAGT
>JAOUZG010012691.1:7548343-7579713 GCA_026289955.1 Argiope argentata
GAATCAAATGCGGGTGAAATAATAACAGCTGCTCATTTGATGTTGATACATAAATCACTAAAATGCTTCTGTAAAGTAAACAAATCTCATGTATCCAACTTTCAAACGTGTTTTTCTTCCACTTTTTAAAAACTTTTATTCAGTCATTTATTTATTAGTTCTCAGTCTATAAAATATTGAGTTTAAGATTTTGGTTATTTTAATATACGAGTTAAAGTTCTGCTGTATTGATAGATAATATAAGGGATAATTTTAGTAAAAAATAATGATATTTTCATTATTTAAGTTTCATCTGTTAAAAATTTGAAAATCATAAAAGAACCATTTCAAATATAAACATTTTTGTAATTATTTTTAAAAGCAGTAGTAAGTAATGCAGCGCAATTTTCAAAATGGTTTTGGTATGATACTAAACTGTAAACACGGTTAACTAACTAATTATCAGAGTAAAAACTGAGAAACTAACTGTAGAGATAGTTGAGAATTTTCAATACCAATATAAATTTTAAATACCATACATTCAACTTTGGAAAGGCATATTTAATGCTCATAATTTAACAATACATTGCACTACAAAGATGTTCTAAAAGAATTTTTTTTATTTATTCTTTTCAGAATATCGTTCATTTTATGTAAAAGCCTATAAGTTACAAAATCATTAAAAAAAGGCAATAAATGACAGAAAAAATATTTTTTTATGTTACCAGAAGTACTTAAAGAGTATCGCCCTTAAAATTTATATTTAATCATGCAATAACAACCCTCGTTTTTTGAAGTAAAATATGAAAATCTAATGCATTCAGAAGGGAATGAATTGTTGACGAAATCTGTTCAGTTTATAAATACAAAGAAAAGAGTAAAAAAACCCCTTTAAAACCAAGAAAATAAATAAACTATTATATTTTTCATTTACAAATAAATTTAATAAGTGATTCTATTGTAAAGATCTATATTCTAAATAAAGGTATTATGCTCAAACTCCATCTATATTGGCAAAAATATCTACAAAGTATATTGACACAAAATAGTCAGAGAAATAATAAATAAAATAAATTACCTGTAATAAATTTCTTCATTCTATATAGATAGCAGTTGAGTTAAAAGTCTAAAAAGCTGAAGATTTCATGTAAGTAATTTTAAATCAATTCCTTAAAAGAATATCGCATAATTCAAGGAATTTCTTTATTGTTCATCAATTCACTAATCTCTACGATAATCCAATAACCGAAGGAATATCCAAATTATCCATAATGGAATATTAATGGCAAACAAAACAGTTCCATTTTCTCCTTCCAGGTGTAAGTATGAACATTACTTTTCCTGACAAGCAGCCTTGAAAACACCTTCAGGTATTCCAGGAAAAAAGTTCTACCGCCAAAGAAACAAGAATTCATAGTTGAGAAATTCCTTCAGATTCCATGACTCAAAAGCTCAATGATTCCTCCTCACAGCTACAGCGAGAAGTAACTTTCAGAGAAGAGATAGGGTAACTTGGCAAACTCCTAAGTGTTCTTGACTGATACCGCTGTAAATATAGATTTTGAGTCCGAAACAGCTCCTTGCTTCCCAAGGAGAATCTTGATACAGAAACGAGATAGAAAACCTCTCCAGCAAAAAACGAAACTCTGCACTCCGACTCACGAACAGCGACACTTTTATTTGCTTCGATTATTCTCTTACTACTAGACTGTGATGAATGTTCGTGACAAAGGGGTTTTGAATTGCGTGAAGGTATCAATTTATATCTGAATTGATTATTCTTTCCTACGTTTTGTGTAACTATTGCATGCTTTTCTAGTCAATTTATTTAGGTTAATTAGAATAAATAAGCGTTAAAAATTTCTAATTAATATCCGGCATAGAACTATTTGTTCCGTCAGAATATGTTGGCTAATATTCAAGACAAAAAAATTTAAAATGCGTTTAAAGATAATTATTAAGATCTCAAATGATTATTCCATAGTGTATCATTACGGAATTTTTTCAAAAATTTCTAGTGAAAACTTACGTAAAACAATTATAATAAAGCAGTGTTACAATTACTGTATTAATATTCAGGATAACTAATTAAATAATATCTGATTAATATACCGAATAATTAATTAACTTTGCTAGTCCACATCGGGGGAGATCACAGTAAAAATTCGATTCATCTAAAAATTCGAATTAGAAAATTTGAGTTTCAAAATGATCACAGAAAAATTAAACAATAAATTAAAAATTAAAAATAAGGGAAGAGATTTTCTTTATTTAAAATGCTGCGATAAATAATAGATAATTAATAAATGAGAAATATACAATTTAAATAAATAAATTAAAAACAATTATATTTATAATTTTATATTTCATAAATAATAATCTAATAAATAAATAAGAAAATTAAAAAAAACAATCTTGACAAAAAAAAACAATTGACTTAAAAACAATTTTGAGTTTACAGAAAATGAAAACTCAAAAGTTATATAATAAAACAACAAAATGGACAAATGGACAATCTTATATTGTTTGTAAGTAAAATTCCAAATTTTTTATTGAATTCATTGTATGACAATAAATTAACTAAAAGACATAAAGAAATCTTGCGATCGCTAAGGAAATAAGATAAGGACGTATTGAACGAAAATTCAGAAATAAAAGTAATTTCTTACGGTTTCCTATTTTGAATTCGTTCCAAAATAAAGCCCAAATGTTTATAATTTTTTAAAATTGGGATAATAAGAAATTCAAGAGAAAAATATCGAATTATCAAAGAACTAGAATTAAAAACACTTGAATAACCATGTAATATTATTTATTCCATTAAAATTCATAGATGATTGTTAGCGACGAAGATATTTCGAAATGCAAAATGATATCTTTCCAAGATCAGATTTAGGAATTTTTCTTCAGAATTTTCAAAATTATTTCATACTTTTGAGATATAACATATTTTAACCAATTTCTAACATAATTATAATTATCTGTTCTATAAAAATATAAAAAATAAAAATACTTATTTTATAATAAAAAAATATATCGATGTAGTAAAAATTATCTTTTTAGAAACATTTATTAGACTCAGCTATAAATATTTTTATTGATTTCTCTTACCTAAATGTTATGAACGCTCGCGAAGAAGAAATCTGGATTGATTAAAGCTATCTCTGAAGATCAGAACTGATTAATCTTAAGCATTGCAGACGTTTTATAAATATTCGACTTGATAAAACAAAAAAGGAATGTCGATTCTTTCCCAATATGTTGATCGATGACATAATGTCTTATTTCCCAAGTTTCTGCATAATAATTAGAACTGATGTCATTGACTAATTTTTTCGAACAAATAAGGTAAAAACAAAATATTATGACTGATAAACTCTTGAAATAATCAGTAAGAAATATCATTAACTGAGAAAAAAAAAGCATTATTCTAATGACAGCATTTGATTATTACAAAATGATAGGGGTATACGACTATTTAAAGATAAACCTAGTAACTGCTGAAAAGTTACGTAAAAAAAAGCGTAACGAATATTGGATAAACATAAAATAATGAGGAGCTGAAAATGACTAATATTGCATCTTCTTGATCTTTATGGCTAATTAACTCTATTGATAAATAATTAGGGTGACCTTTAGTCATAAGTTGAAGGACAGCTTTTGAAAAAGTAAGTGCCTTAATTACCAATTATAGAAGTTTATTTTGAACCAATTTAGATCCTTCGTAAAAATAGCCTTCTATTTCAAAACAACTGCGAAAACTTTGAAGAATAAATTTTCTTCTGAATTTTGAAGAACCACAGGTATCAAATGTTGGACAATTATTTAGTGTTATTATAATTAAAATTTTCTTTGATACATTGAATTTCTTATTAACCTAATGCTAAACCTAATTGTTTTGTTTTCCGAATTGTTTCCGTCAGTTAAATATGTCTATACTTCGTATTCTTAATGATCATAAATGAAGAATTTTTTTAAAAAAAATTTAACTCATTGGATGTCTTTATGTTGTATTCTCTTTCTAAAAGATGCGAAAAATTTGAAGAACAAATTTTCTTTTACATTTTGAAATTAAATATGAAATATTGGAAAATTATTTCGTTTCCTTCTAACCGAATTTTTATCTGGTACATTGAATTTTTTATTAACCTACTGTTAAATAATATAATACTTTAAAAGTAAAAATTGTTTTGGTTTCCGAATTGTTTCCTTTAATTAAATGTGCCTATATTTTGTATCCTTAATGACAGTAAATGAATTTTTTTAAAGAATTGTTCTCGTAGGAGGTCTATATTTCATATTTATTGTAGGAGGTCTATATTCATTTCGTAGTTGTTAGAAATAGAATATTATTGTATTCTATTTCTAACAACTACGAAAATCTTGAAGAACAAATTTTCTTCTATATTTTGAAATAACACTGCTTTGAAATATTGGACAATTATTTTGTTTCCTTCTAATCACATTTTTCACTGGTACATTGAATTTCTAAATAGCCTAATACCAAATAACGCAATAATGTTAAGTATTTTTTCTATTGTTTTGGAATTCTATTATTTTCTATTATTTTAGTTTCCATTAGTTAAATGTGTCTTTATCTTTTATCCTTATTTACTGTAAATGAAGAATTTTTTTAAAAGAATTTAACACATTGGAAGTCTTAATTGTAGTATTTTATTTCAAATAAATGCGAAAATTTTGTAGAGTAAATTTTATTCTACATTTTGAAGTACCATCGATTTGATACAATGGAGAATTATTTCGTTTCCTGCGAATCGAATTTTTCTCTGGTGCATTAAATTTATCAACCCAATGCAAAATAATGTAGTGTAAAAATTATTTTAGTTTCTGAGTTTTGTTTAATATGCCTATACTTTGTATCATTAATGATAATAAATGAAGAATTTTTTTTAAGAATTTAATTCATTTTAGGTCTTTAATGTTGTAAAATGCATCGAATAAAGAAAAAGCATTCAAAAATGCTTAACTTTTTTTTTGAAATGATTTTTACATTAAGTGTGAATTAATCAACTTTCTGAAAGTTGTATTATAGAATTTTAGTATTAAAAAGTCATACTCTATTTATTACTAATGTTAAAATTATTTCAATTTTTAAAATTTTATTATAACTATAATAAGTAAAAATACTAATTTATATATTAACCATGTATTATTTATTAAAATTATACAGAATTAAAAAAAATTACTATTTTTTATTTTGAATACTGACTCTCCTTCTTGTTATGTTCGTTTTTTAAATTCAGAATTTTTGATAAACTCAAGTTTCACTGTAGTCTCAATTAGCTTCTGATTTTTCTGTGAAAATATTTATATATAAGTTTCTCTGTGAAACAGACCTTACATTAATCTTGAAATAAGAATCACACTTGTTTTATCATAAAGAATAGCTTGGGAACATAAAATTTGTTTGTAGTAAATTCCATTTGTCAGATGACATAACATTTATTCCTCACGTTCATTTAAATGTTACAACATTTATCTTAAAACCAATAATTTATACATCCTTGTTTTCATTCCATATACAAACGCATGCACATAGACACATTTTAGGAAACCACCATAATTTGCATAGTTTACATCTTATTTATTCATTTGATACAAAGGAAAAGGATAATTTTATTACAAATTTGATGTTACTTATTTTGTTATTTAAGTTACTTACAATAGTACTCTATTTTGGAACAATATGAGAGATGTTTTGAGAATTTCAAATTTGTAGTTTAAGTTACTTGTTTAAAAAGAAGTCCTATTTTGAAGCAATAAGAGAGCTGTTTTAAGATTGACTGCAGATTTGGGATTTAAGTTACTTTTATAATTTGGCGTCTTATTTTTAAGTAATATAAGAGCTATTTTGAGATTAATTTCAGAATTTTAAAATGGATTCAGATTATAATATAAACGCATTCAGTGATACGTTAATCAAGGTGAACACATTTACTGCTCAAAGATAAATTTAACACGCGCTACATGTTTTTGTATAAATAGCCATTAGAAAATATTTTATCGTAGATGACGCTTGAACCGACAGACTTTTTTCGGAGCAAATCAAGGTAGGAGTTTTGGCTTTCAACGTCCGATTTAAAGTGCATATTCTCCAAATACGCGTAGGCCTAAGACCGGGGCATAAGGGGGGGGGGGGGGCAAAACAAATAGAAATTTTATTTTACGTTTCCTTCTTTAATGAATGTTCTTCATTAATGAAGTAGGGAAGCAGATTGACCCCCCAAAAAAGTTTTTGCCCCGGCTCCATCAAGCTAAGTCGGGGCCTGATACATGGCGGAATTTTGATCGAATTGTAAATCGAATCTAGAACCCTTTGGCCTTGAAGCTGAGACCTAACCAAAAGACCTACGTGGCTCCTCTACCTACAATGTAAAAGCAACTAACTTTTGTTTTTCTATACAGAAGAATACATAACATTTATTTGTGTAAAAAAAGACATTATTTCTAAAAGTAATTGTTTTATATTATTTTATATTCCATGTACAAATCATTTGACATAAAAAAGACATCATTTAGAAAGAAAAAAATTTAGGTTATTTTTTATTCCATACACAAATCCGCTGACGTTAAAAAGTTCCTTATCAAACCATCGCACAATTATTGGATTAATTTTATCGCCCTTCACGTTTGCAAGAAATGAAAAATTTAATAAAATTATATATCAACTTTCATTTTTGTTAGTACTGAAAGACTGACATCTTTTTTCTTATTTTGTTCTTTTGTATGAAAGTTTTTTAAATGTGAAGGTATTAAATATGTAAATGTTTAACAATAATGAAATTTAGCAGGAAATTGAACGAAATTTCGTAATAAAAAGAGAAGTTATTTGGTTACTGTTACCAACTTGAATACTTTCTTTTCTTTTCGTATTCGGAAAAAATGGATTCACATTTACACTTTTTTTGCTTTTACATAGAAATTCTTTTTATCTAGAATTATTAAATATAATTTTAATGGGAATAAGATTTACCAGGAAAGTTTGAAAAAATGTAACTGGAAAAGGAAATAATAAAACTTTGAGAAATTGAATCAACAAGTTTGTATTGTGTTTGAAAAAGGAAATAGAACTAACTTCGGAAAAAGAAATTAACTTAGAAATTTTTTTATCATCATCTATCATTTATCTTCTCAAAGAATGTTTGAAGCTTTTAACAATATTTAAATTATTAATGCATCTTCCCGATTATTCAAAATTACATAAATAATCTTTGCTTCCTTCAAAAAACAGTGGTTGTTTGATTCAGGAAATGAAGGACACAAAACATAAATACCGTCTTTCGAAACTATTAATGGATGAGCGCAGGTTAACATTTGGTTTAAAGCCAATGAAATAAATCTTTCCAGAACTCTTCAAAAACTGTTCCCAAGGTTTATAAACTAACAAAACAACTTTTCTTTTTATTATAAAGGCACAAGAAATCAAAAGGATTTAAAATAAACTCTTTCAGCATACAGACACATGTCACTCAAATAAATGAAATTATTTTAGTTGTATTTACTTATATTCTAAGTTATCTTTACTTATTCTTCAATTGTCTTATAAAGCACTGCGTTTAAAAGAAATTTTATTACCATGCGTCAAAAGAGTTCAGAAAAAAGATTCTTCAAATTTAAAAGACGATAGAAAAAATGAAAATTTTTATGTGACGATGTTTAAAAAGTGAGAGCAGAACACAAGAAAACAAAACAGACCTAAATTCGAAATATACCTTATCACAATAACAATTTATTCACGAATCTTCTCAAGAAATAATGTTATATATTTACTAGAATTATTCAAATAAATTACAATATACTAGATATAGACAACGCAATAAAATTAGTAGCGCACACATTGGAAAATATCCATCATTTCATGTTTTGAAGAATTGCCAATAATTTTGTTGGTGGAATCTTCAGTAAAGTGAAGGAATCCCTTAACGATTTTCAGTTGTCCTTACATGAAGAAATCGAAGTAAGAGAGATTTGAAGACCTAAACGTCAAAGGATAAGGTGACCTTGCCTGTGTAATCGGTTTGGGAATTGAATATCCGGATTGTGGGTGTCCATTTATGATAAACAAACTCGTGTCCAATCACACATTAAATTATATAAATCATTCCTTTACCTTTACAAAATCCTTTACAAAATCTTTAAATTCTATTTTTCCTGTTATAACTTGTGTAATACCTATTTCCTTTATAATAAAATGTTAATTCGTTCACTTTGGATTATTACGATGACTTCAAACGAAGTCATTTGCAAAGAATTACAAAAGTTTTAATACGTGGTAAAATATATTTGTTACAGTTTTCATGAGCTGTATTGATCAGTTACTTAAGAATCCGTCAAAATCGTCTATTCAAAGTATGAAAGTAATTCTATGTAGTAACACTTTAACCTAGACTTAAAATTGTTAATTGTACATAAAAATTATAACAATATAAAAATAAATGCAATGTTTTTATGAGTTTTTGTAATTCTAATATGATACTGAAAGTTATTAATTAATTTCGGATTTACAAAATTCTAGATAATTGAAATAATCAATTTTGTGAAATTGCGAAGTAATGTGCGATACGAATATTAGGAAAATATCGCCGACGTATTATCTGCATCATTAAGCGGAAATCAGTTTGTTCTTGCCATAAATGGAAAAGGACAGATCGATTGCTATAGCAAAGAAGAAACTTTCAAATGAAAAAAAAAAAAAAAGGATTGTCATTAGGTTTTAGATTTTTTTGTCTCAAAAGGACAGGAAAAATAGAATCGAAGAGGACGATATTAAGAAATTAAAACAATGAAATTTCAATTCTATTCTATTTTAAGCAAGAACGTGTTATATGATAAATAATTATTCAGTGCATTCGAAAATACAAATATTCTTTGATGTATTATGGATATTGTTAAAGATCAAACAAAATTATTGTTATTATCACTATGTCAGATGATAGTTCGCCAATTGTGGCCACCATTCTTCTTGTAAATTCTGATTTTTGTTTTTGATTCATTCTTGGTTTATGTCTCGTTTGGAAGTTGGCGTTGTATGGTGAGCGTCTTGTAATAAAAAGTATGAAAATGTTAATTAAATATTGGTGAGTAGAAATTAGATTGATCATTCATAAAACAAATCAGCACTCGTCGAAACTTTATTTAAAAAGTGATGTATACAGTCCATTTAGTATTCTACAGGTATCCCTTACTGTTAAAAGAGGCAGAAAGCGCAAAAATGAACCAGATTTACATAAGAATGCTTAAATAAAGTTAATAAGATGTTCTATAAATGACGATATTTTACGTTTGGATGTTTACGTCCAGTTTGAAATTATCAATACAAGCAAATGCGCATGAAATGCACATGTTGAGTTGTAAATTATAACTCAATACAAGGAAATGCGCATGAAATGCATAGGTCGAATTCTAAATTCTTACTGTATGCAAACAAATGCGCATGAAATGCATAGGTCGAATTCTAAATTTTTACTGTATGCAAACAAATGCGCATGAAATGCATAAGTCGAATTTCAAACCATGCTAATAAATGGGTTTGAAATGAATACCTTCAGTTTTTACACAATTGGACGTTAAATTAATTGATTACACTCCCAGTTACACAATGGTTCAAAGTTCCTTAATTACGCACGCTTCTCAGCGTCGTCTTATAAACTAGCTAATCTTTTTGAAAATGTTCTGCATTCTGAGAATAATTGTAGAGGCAATGAAGAACTTTTGAAATGAGGTGGGCTGTAGTCTGTCGTATCGTAGTTTATCTCTTTTTGACAATCCCCGTAAGAAGAATTTCGGAGTAGATAAATCAGGTGTTAACGATCCAATTATATTCCTGGCGAGGTGCGAGCAGTAACTTATCCGGTTGGCAATGCCTATCATATTTGTTCCGTGCCTTGGCTTGTTTTTATATTGATTCCCTACATCCACAGTTTCTGTGTTGAATTTGTAATATCTTAGAAGTAGATGTACCAACTTTTTGAGATAATCAAATGTTTTGAAAGAAATTTTTAGCAAAAGTTGAGTAATAGCGATGAATTCCACAAGATTACTTAATATTTTAGCAAGTAAATGTAAGGTTATAGCAGTATATCGAGAATGAATAGACGACTATTGTAATAACCGTAACTGACAGAGTTTCTGGAAGATGATGAAACAAAAGAAAGAATATTTTTTAGTTTGTGATCTTGAAACTTACAAAGTACGAAAGAGCAATTCATCATTAACCTATAATCAATGTTCTCTCATTGTTATTTTAAGAGGGTGGCAAAAATGTAATGAAAACCTCATTAGAGGTAGAACATTTTCTTCATGGCTCCAAATTTATATAAAATCAGGAAAGGAAATAAAGAAATGCTGTATGTTATTTATAAAGATTTGAATCAATTTTAATTTGTATACATACAAATTATTAATGAAATGCTTCATATCAGATTAGTTTTCGGTAGTGATATTGCACATGAATATAAAAGAATACGAGAAAAAGTATAAACTACAAGGGTTTCTGAAACCTCACTCGGCAATGAAAATAATATACTTGCAAGCTCTGTTTAATGTGGAACGGAAACACTTAAATCGGGATCTTTCAATTTAGTCAAAGAAACAATCTGATTCTTGCTCTAAGATAAGCCCATTTTGGTATTTTCAATTTATTTTATGAATGCAAAATCTATGGATAAGAAAGATTATAATTACTTTTTATTTATATATTTTATACATAATTTACTTTTATGAAATATACAAACAAACGTTCCCTCATTTGCAAGCTGAAATTTGAGTGGGAGCCCTCAGAAACGAACCATATGAAGTTATGCTCCTGATTGACTTCTTCTATCGACTCATTCAAAATTTTGTTGATAATTGTTGAGTTCAAGAACTTTTCTTCCTGATTTAATTTGATTCATACTTAAAGTCACCTTAATTCAAGGAGTTTGAAAGTCTTGCTTACTACCTACCCAAGAAACGTTAAAAGCTTCACTAATTCTGTTAGTTCTCAGTTGGTGCAAGGTTTGCATATAGAATAGATAAAAGACAGTTTTGCCTTTTTATCTATGTAAAGAATCTAAATGACATTGGATATGTACCCTAGTAACACACAGATATTGTACAATATTGATCAATATTCGTAATAATGTTTAATATTGTGGAATATTGTTTAATATTATATAATATGATATCGCACAATATTGTAAAATATTATGCAAAAGGATGTGCTACCTGGGTAGTCACCATAAATCTACAATTCCATTATGAGGTGAAAAATGAAAATTTCAACAAAAAAACAACAACAACAATGTATTGAAATAATCTCGTAGCAAACGGATTTTTGAATTTAAGACTTCAAAATGTGTCATTTTTCTGGAAATTTCAACCTAACAAAAATCTTATCGTAAATGAAGATCATTACATTTATATATGCTCTTTCGTCCATTTTAAATCACAAAATACTACATTTCTACTGAACTTGGGACATATATTTGTATTATTTACTAACTGAGAAAAGATAATACTTTTATTAAACATCTTTACCACAATTTTTATACTAGGGGTCAGAAATATATTAAAAAGTTGAAATTCGCGAAATACTAGAATTTGTAATTATTTACATCTTCATTAAGTTATTATATTTTTCACAAATTTTTTCGAACTTAAATGCATTTTGGCACTTTTAAGAACATTGTATAAAATTTTCTTTAATTGGGGATCACTTTATATATTACAAAGCATTATTTTTCATTTTTGGGTATTTTTAGAAAATTTGGGAACTTAATGAAAAACTCTTATAAAAAAAGATGTCATGACCAAAATTTAAAGTTCAAATTAATGTTGGATATATAAACGAACATTTATAATAAAAAATACACAAATCTTAAATCTTCTTTATTTGCATAAAGAAGTAACAAACATGTAAATTTTATCACGAACGCTGGCAGTTTTTGGTTGATAAATGGTCATGCATAGACATGCAGTTCGCGTTGCGGCGTTCACTTTCGAAAAGGTGCAGTACTATTTCAAGGTAAGGAAGATTGACGGAAGTAATTTCTGTTAACTTAACAATGATGAATGAATGTCACAGTGATAAATGCATTTTCTACAGTATTACCAGCGATGAATGTGCTAAACTTTTTTTCTGCGACAGTAAAGGAATATGCCTGTCTATTCCTTTTCTTTTAATAGGCACTGATTGATAGTGTCTGTAAGCAAAATTTAAGCTGTGTCTCCCCACAAGAGGGTTTTTTCCCAGCTTTATGTAATTTGATAGTTTGAGAAGAGTTTCAAAGTCATCTTGAAAAAGATCATAACAGCTCTTTGATTTTTTCGGGGGGGGGGGGGGTCTAAAGGCATACGAAAAATCATTGTACTAAAATATATCCCAGCATTGGCTTTGTTCTACCAAATGATGACCCGCCTACCTGAAAAGGTGTAAGTTCTTGAAGATCAACCGGAAGTGAACCATTATTTATTTTTTAAATGCCTACAATCAACGCCAGAGTATGGGTGGCAAATAAGGGTATACATTATAGTTCATTTGACTAAAATAAAATATTTAAATTAAATAGTTAGCTAACCAATTCTGGATCCTGTGAGATTAAATTGAAAAGCACATATAAAAAGCAGTATCACGTATAAGCATAAGAAATATCACAAGGTTCAAAATATGGAAAACATAGTAGATAAAATAATATAATAGACATAGACATATAACAATATCAAACAATGTACCAATATCTAAAATCATATATCTATCCCATTATATATAGAGGAAAATAGGTGAGAGATACAAATACTAGACAAAAATGCAAAACAGATCCAGAATGACAAACTCATAAAAAAAGCGGAAATAAACAAATAGGAAAATAATCTTGAAATTTTCATTTCGAGAGTCAACAAATTTGTTAATAGAATTCCAATTAGTAGGAATGGCGCAGATTGATATTTGTAAAATATATATCAGCTTAAATTATTAACCCTTCTTTGCATGATGATGGAAATTTCCATCATAATATTTAGTCAACAAAAAAAGGTACTCAAAACCCTTGTACTGTAAATTTGTTGTTGCTGGCATCTTTTTAAGCGACTATTGCGTACATAAAAACGCAGTTGTCAAAAAATAGCAAACGTCACTGTCAATTACCAGGCCTACAACTTGTCATTCCGCTGTTTGTTGTGACTGGAAGAAATGAGCGAGATTTTAAATTGTAATAAATTAAATTGTAATTGTAAAATAATAATTGTTTTTTAAATTATCTTACAGAATAAAGAAGATTTAGTAAAGAATATTTTTTTTATTTATTTAGTACTGAGCTAAATATGTGACAATGCATGATGATGTAAATTTCCATCATATTGTTTTTTACATAATACATATTTTTATTTACACCAAGATTTTTTTAAATATTTTTCCTTTAATCTAGAGCATTAATTACATCACCTTGATTGTTTTATTTAAAAAAGAAAAAATCATGCAAAGAAGGGTTCAGAAAGAAATTTAAAAAGTAGTTGCTTATTTAGCTGTGTAGTTTGTTAAAATGATAATTTCCCTATGCGACATATTATAAGTAAATATCATTGTAAGTAATTAACAATTAGGAAAATAATCTTGAAATTTTCATTTCGAGAATCAACAAATTTGGTTATAGAATTTCGAAAAATAGGAATGGCGATGATTGATAATTTTAAAAAATATATCAGCTTAAAATTATTAAGAAAGAAATTTAAAAAGCAGTTGCTTATTTAACTGTATAATTTGTTAAAACGATAATTTCACTATCTATTATATTTTAAGTGCATATCATTATACGTATATATAGATGTAAGTTCTACTTTTTGTTTAAATTAGTTGAACCAAATTCAATTAATTTAGCACATTTATTACATAAGATAAGAGGAAAAATATTCCCAACTCCTCAAAGTATGAAAATCAATCAAAAATTCAATTAATTAGAAATTTACAGAAGAATTTTTTCTTCTTTTAAGAATTTAAACTTGAACTACTTTACCAATATTCTTTATAATTTCTCTTTTATTTTAATACGTCTTTCATTATAAATTCGATAATTTTAATTATAGTTTAAGTTATAGCTATAAGTAAATTTATACTTATAATTTATTTTAAATTAGTGATTAACTATGCATAAAAGTAAGAGAAAGGCCTTCGGAGAAAACCTTTCTTATTCCTCAGCCTCTGAAATTATGATTTGTGGAACAAGTTTTACAACATATGGAGATATGTTGTAACATTTGGTTCGTTCAATTGATAATCTAATTTTAATTTTAAAATGAATTTTGAGATTATAATACTTTATGCCAAAGTAGGTTTTACGCTGAAAGTTTTACAAATAAAAGAATTTTAATTACGATAAATACTGGAAATATAAACACTGTAATTGTTAATATTATATAACCAAGTGATTATCCAACGGCTATTTATATTCTCACTGCAAATAATACTCAAATATTTGATATATATGGTTTGATAGATGAAAAATAAGTATTAATTTGTGTAAACTACGAAGAAGAAAATTTAATTAATGCAAATCATTGTTTTTTTATTAGTATAACTTGCTGAAAATTTAATTCCAGCATACATAGCTAAATACATATTTCAGAAATAGAGGAAATTGTTAGTTAAATTTTTATCTTATAACTTTTCATCCATTCTCAATGTTAAATATGATAGACACAAAAGTGAACCTTATCATATGTCGTTATTATCATTTTATTAATACGCATAATTAAAAGAATAATTTTATTTTTTAATAATAACATGTAATGATACATTAATAAACTTAATTATATTAATATTTTTCAAACTTTATTATTTTGATTTGAATACACTATTAAAACATTGATATTTTCCGTTATATGTATCAATCCCTTTCAGTCCGGAAGTTTTGTATCAGCTCACGCTCAAACAAAGCTTATATCTGCGAGTCATGGCAGCCAAGTACTTCCTGTGTATCTGACAGTTAAGACATGCGTGTTATCGCTTACGCCGATAAATCTGTAAAACTGTCAATCGTGAGTTTCCTTTATAAATAACCAGGAAGACCAGATTCACTAGGCTTCTTAGAGGAAATGCCATCGTGGGTTATATTGCATGCATATATAGACAGGAAATGTATTACAGTAAATAAAAGGAGTAAACAAATAATCTGGGAAGCCTATATCACTATCACATTTAGTGCAACAAATATTTGTTTATATGGATTTATACCGATGTTTAGGCGCTTCTCTACAAAAATAATAACAATTAAAATAACTTATTATTAAACTATAATAATTATATTGTTTAATAGCTTTTAATAAATTATTAAGCTATAAAAACAGATATAAAAACATGTTATTTGATTTGTACACAGTATTAATTTTTTTTTAAAAAAAAGAGACGTTTTTACAGGCCTGAAAACGATTTATTAAAAATCTTGAGAACAAATCAAAAGACAAAACGTGAGAAATTAAAAAAAATCGAATATTCAAAATAAATTCGAATTTGAATGCTATCTATAATATTCTGAAATTTTAATGGATTTCTTGGATTTATTTTTTTCTTGTCTTATAATATTTATTTTGGATTTATTCATTTATTATTTTATTTTCAACACTTTGGGCCATTAGATTCAATTTTTTCTCCAAATTTTGGACAAATGTGTCTTTTTATTTCTTAGTATAAAAAATGTGTCTTGTTTTTGAAAATTTCAATTTCCGTAAACAGTAATTTTCATTTTTTTTTAGTTTTTAATATATCTCGTAATTCCCCGACTTAATTATTATCAAATGTCGAAACTAATCTGATCTCGAAATCATTACATGATGGTACCTCTCAGAAAGAATTAAAATTTCATTGAAATGTATCAATGGATAGATAATTAATTTCTAAAATATAAAATAATCTATGGTCAATAGGATCAAAAATTTGTATAAAATTTCGAAAAGTTGGCAAACAATAAAGAGGTTTGTAGCGAGGGAAATTTGTAACATGTCTGGAGCATCAATATTTACAACTCTACAGTTAATGATTTTCTTTAAAAATTTATCATTACGATTCTTCGAAAAATTCTCCGAAAATAATAGAATTGCTAATAGAGAAGTCGAGCGCCCACATTGGGATTAGATAGGGTGGGATGAAATTGTGGTTTCTCTTGTGCCAGCCTATGGGAACGTTAAAATTACTAAAATTTTGAGGGATTATGACATTTTTTATAGCCAAGTATGAGGGCTACGTTGGCCTGGTGGTAAGTTCTCGGCTCGTGTCTGGCTCGAAACCCGGTTCTACCTAAGAACCATCATGAAAGGGAGTTTGTTGAACGTTGGGGCCAAACGTCCACCCGCTGGTATGGTGTGGAAGGGAGGTGACAACTTAGGTGTCATCGTCGTCATCTGACAGCTGTTCAAAGTTACAAGATTCGTTCTAAAATAGCCCTAGTGTTGCTTTACAAAAGGGATGTTAATATAACAAAGCCAAAAAGCCAAATATAATTAAAAAGCTTTAAAATAATATCATGTTCTAGGCGGCATACACCTTTATTAAACTTCTATATAGGATTGAGAACGAAATATTATTATACCCTGGGTGCCATTTGCTCTCATTACGTCTCTGGTTTTTCCCGAAGACAGAGACGTGATGTCAAGAATCAATCATGTAGCATCATGTAGCATCCAACTTTTTTCACATTATATATACACATACTATTTGATTTTACGCGTGATATATAAATCCATCAACAATCTTACACTACTCCTTTTAAAACTTAAGATTTTCTGGGTAAAGTTATATCAAAATAAAAAAGGAAGGCTCTTTTTTCAGGAAAAAGTAATTTTTAAAGCCAACTGTGATTCCAGATTTCTACTGTGGAGAAAGTTTAAGCTGTAGTAGCAGAACATATTCGGTATGTTGTTACGAGAGGGAGATCCCATTGTTTTATAACAGCATCTGCCCATAAAGTGTTATTACGATGTTAGACTTTTTAATTTATAAATAATTACTAATTACATTATTTATTTGTTATTCTTATCCTCACGAAATGAAGGAAACTATTTATTATTATTTGCAACTGTTAAACTATTCAAAATTAATTAGAAAAGGTAAGTTTTCATGTTGAAAAGTGTGAATGAGCAACGTAATATCGATTTCAGTACACTCAAAATTGCATTGCACGAGCCATCACTGAATAATATTACATAAAAAATTGAATGAATTTATTTTTATTTGTCTGATGTGATAACTTAATTTCCAAACGCGTAGTAATTATTTTGATTGATTATAAATTAAAAGCAGATGAAAGTTTAAATAAAATCTTTGATATTAAGATTTAGTTGCATTTAAACAATATTTGCCTTAATGCCTTTTGTCTCTTTATTTTGTTGTTAAATAATGGAATCTTTATAACGATAGGAAGAACAAGGTTTAATGTATTAAAGCTATATAAATAAAAATGAATCACCAAATTTGTTGCTAAGTGCAAAACTAAAGAACGGCTCGACTAATTCGGCTTTAAAAAATATTTTCGTTAAGACACAAAAAAGGTTCTTATAAAGAGAAAAACGAAAAAAAAAATGCGAGAAAAATAGTAAAAACGGCCCTTTTCTTACTTTTCCGACAAAAATCTTCATTTCCCCACCAAAAATAAGTAAGAATTTAGTTCCCCCCCCACACACACACTAATGAGGTTAGTCTTAACACGTATTCGACCGATTATTTCAAACGATTCTGTTTATTTTCTTAGTGTTTGTTGCATCTAAAACTAAACATCGTTAATTAATTAATTTTTAGATTCATTCTGAAGTACTTTTGAATTAAAATAAAACAGAATAAAGGAAATAAAAAAATTCTAATCTGCATTGCGTTACCCCAATTGGAGATAAAAATTCACGCGTTTGCGTTGCCATATTTGGTGATGAAAATTTATGCATGTCAGTGTGTTGTAATTGTTGACAACTGTGTTTTCATATTAATTGAAAGTTTTAAAAAATGTGTTTAATACTGTTGTAGCTGTCTCAATCTCGATCGATAAATAAAATAGACTTGACTTAATTTTTAAGAAATACAGACTTTATTTGCTGTTTTGTTTTATTTCAAGTTAACACTGTAAATAAATTGTTTTGGGTTAGTTGTGTGCTTTTTTGTGAGTAAGAAGTCGTGGGAGTAGTGGGTAAAAGCTAGTATTGCTAATAAAATCATGTTATAAAAAGTATCAACGATTTCATAAGGAATAGAACGTCATATAACAGAATAAAACATGAAATAAATCGTCTGAATAACACATTCCTAAAAAAAATTCGAGATGCATAGATTGTATTTCACTTAATTTTTAGAGGAAAAAAGGATTGTTAGTAACAAAGAGTAAATAAAAAACTGTAATTGCAAAGCAAAAGACATTACATATTAAAAAGGAAGCTTTAATATTTTTAAAATTTCCTTTCAAAATATTAGTAGACCTGAGGGTTTAAAAAATTTTTTGAGCCTAAAATTACTTTCTTTGAAATTATTTATCTATATCAATAATTATTATGTCCAGGATTGTTAAATGTAAAGTTCGAAAGTTTTTTTCATCCAACACTTTTCCTCCTGTTTTCTTTTGCAACAATCAAAAGCTAAATAGAAACGCGCCTTTTCTACTCAAAAAACTTTCATAATTTGCACTGCGTAAGATGCTAAATCCCAAGATCACGAACTACTATGTCACGCTATACAATATTTAAAGACTTATTTAGATGCCATGCGCAGTTGTTTAAATATGTCTGTGAAGGCAGATGAAGAGATTGTATTTTAATAATAATCATTAATTTGTTTCAAGTGTTATTATGGGCTGTAATTATTTACAAAGCGGTGGTATGTCAAGACGAGCATAAAGCCTAAAGCACGAATTTTAGGAGACATGATAATAGATTTTTTTAAAAAAAATTCTTTTATGGCTATGTCAGTTCTTTAAATCCAAATACAATGATATAGTATCAATTAACCATTTATTCTTCTTAATGGTAATAGTAGATGAGCGAAAAAATTATATTACTCATGAACGCTATTTATTCTAGCTAATTATTGACAGTGACCCGTTAACAAAAGCTTCGAATTTTTAGGATCATGATTACAAAGTTTCATCAGTTATTCTTTGTATTAGTAGGTCTACTGCAAAATAAATAAAACAGGATCACATTTTTTTTTGACTGGATTGATTCGTAACATTACAGAAGGGATAACAGTAAAGAGAAACCCTTGGGATTCTAATTTGGTACAAAATTATAGGAATGTTCCAAAATAAAAGATATATAGCTACAAAATTGATATTAATTTAATTAAATGAAATTTATGTTTTGTATTTACCTATCCAAATAAATATATTTAAATTTAATAGTGATTGAATGTTTTGAATGCTATTTTTTCTAATTTATCTTTTTAATCTGGGAAAAAATCGGAATTAATATTTATATTTATACGAAAAAAATTCAAATTTATTAATAGCAAGCATGTATTCAACTACTGATGTTATAATATTAGTATATGATGGTTTGATTTTTGTAATGAAACGATAAGTAAAGCCTAAAACTAACTAATCATATAAAAGCTTCATATGATAAAAATTAATTAATTCTGAGCAACTTCACAGCTTTGAGACATAAAAACTATAAAAGAATGATTGCGAAGATTTATTTTATCGTCCTCCCCCCCCCCCGAAATTTCATTAAGAGGCACAATCAATAAACTGTAATAGGTTCTTTGATTTTTAACGAGCCAATAAAATCATCCATAATACTGATGAAAGTCCTTTCACTCTCCGACAATCTGAGACAACAGAGATAAAAAGTACATAAAGTCAGTGCTCTTTCATTGTGTTTCATGAAAACTGAATAAGAAAGTAAATTATTAATGCGTGAGATTTCGATTATTCTGAAGAATAAAATAATTTTAGCTGGCATCCCCCTTTTTTTGTAATACTTCAATTAATTTCATCATAATGTCTTCATTGAGTAAAAAAAATTGGCACAGTCTTTCTATCACTCTAGCTATTTTAGTTATACATTGTTCTTTTCTGTTATCGGCATTATATTTAGAATCGAAACAGTATTTATATTAAAAGCTTTTCTAAGAGATGCATAAATGGAACAAACGAAAGTAATAATCAGTTATTGTTTAAAACTTAACATATCATGCTGAATCACATCATTTTGCTAATGCACTTTGAAAATAAACTCGGTATACCTTGTAAATTCTCATTATATTGGTAATTTTAAAAAAGAATGAATCCCAAAACTGTCTTCTAGGGCTTCCAAATAAAAAAATAAAAACGTTTTACTTTTCTAATTATTTTTCAAACTAAACCTTTTTATAAGATTCGTTATGCGTTCGTTTAAATATTCGCTATACGCGTCTCGACTTTTTTTTGGCACTTGTTCCTTTCTTTGAACAGCTGGTTCCATTAGCTTTCGATTTCATAATCGTTTTCGGCCATCGCACGAATAACTAAATGCATAAAAGATAGCATTTTTTGAAACTCCAGACAGCACTAATATAAAATATTTTATCAAAACAATTGTTTCACCTGCCAAAAAGCTTAAAATCCATCTGCTTCTAGTAAAGTTCAACTTACTTTGCTTATGAGATCGCTCAATTAAAAAAGTTCTTATCATAATTATTTAAATATATGGAACTAAAATATTTCCGTAAGAAATTCTCTCGATAAAAGATTTTCAATTGAAGGTGAAATCAAAGACTTTGAAAAAGAAAATTGTCTATTAAATTCTTAACTTAAATCGCAAAAACATTGCTGTTTATTTGAAAAATTATTTTTCTTTGTTATTGAAAAGAATGCCTTACTTGTTTTTGCTTTAAACATCTGTTTTGGGAAATAGGTATTCGGGTATGTCCTATACTCCACTAAAAAAAGGAAACATTACGTATAAAAAATGGTAACCTTTTTCCACAAAATATTTTTTAAATATGCAAATTTATAGATTAAAAGTGTTATAGTATAAATTGAAGAATAAATGACAAGGAAGAAAGAATCCAAGAAAAACTAACTTGCTTCCTTTCTCTTAACATCTATTTTGGATATATTGATTCATCCTATATTTCACTGAAAAAAAGGAAAGCATCATATATAAAAAACGCGCGAATTTTTTAGAACAAAATGTAATTTCTTAACAATCGAATGCAGATATTTGAAACGGCGAAATATCTAACAATATGTGACAATAAAATCCAAGAAGAATCAAGAAAACCACATAAATCAAAGACTTACTTTATGAAGACATCATTTCGAATTATTCCCCAGTAAAATGAATGGTTAAAGTCGAGCTAACTTCTGGTAACTGTTGTTGCCGTAACAACTGGGAAAATGCTTGGCAGCTGTTTTAACATGATACGCTGGTAGGACCGAGCGGCAGCATGACGACGACAGCTTTTAAGACATGAGAAAACAAAACGTTTGCGACAAAACTAGTAAATACGTGACACCAAAAAGGCAGGTGCGTGACATTGTGAAATTCCGAGTTCATTTTGTATAGGGAACAGGAGCATTCCTGAAAGCTTAGTTTTTGTATAAAAAAGAAGTATGCTGTTATTTTTAATTTGTTCTATTCACTTAACTTAAATGTTGTAAAGAAAACTAGTTCGTGGTTTTTTTTTCAAAGTTTGTTTGGGTTTTTCTTTTTCTTTTCAACAAAATCTGGCTGCTTTTCGGCGATATAATAACAAGCTAAACGATGGTAAAAGTAAAAAGATTTCTACAAGTTGATGAGACAAGCAATTAAACGATCAACACAGAGCTGAGACTTTTTTCTTCTTCTTTTTTACAGAAATAGTAGAAACAGAAATAAATTAAAGTTAGGAATGCAAATTGAATAGATGAAAATTGAATTGCAAACTTCATCTTAATTAAAATTTAAGTTCAAGAATTATTAGAACTTCATTAAAAATTTTAATCAAAATAAATTCTTCATAAATATTAATATTAAAATTAAAATTTTATTAAAAAAAATTTAATAAAAATATAGAACTCCATTAAAATTTTAATCAAAATAAATTCGTTATAAATATTAATGTTAAAATTAAAATTTTATTACTAAAAATTCAAAAATATGAAGGATAGAAATTTCATAGATCAACTATTAAATTTTTAAAAAATAACATGAAAAATGCCGGAGTTTTTCACAAAAACCAAAGCAGAGTGTCAGAACCAGGCAAAGGATGAAAAAACAAATTTTTTGATGAACAAATAAAAAGATCTGTATCTTTCAGAGTATACATCTACGGGTTTTTTTAACACAAAATCGATGTCCATTCTTTTTTAAAAGCACAAACACCCAATAATAGTTTATCCGGAAATACACAGTACTTCAAGTTACAAAATGATTTAATCAATGATGTAACTCCACTGAGACCGACTTTGATTTGAATATGCAACAAAAAACAGTAATGCTATCGATTCACAATGTAAGATTGACCAATATGATCGAATCTCAACAAGTTCTTTTAAAATTACCGAAAGAATAAATTTGATAATTACAATTTATTTAATTAATTCTTTTGTACAAAACGATACAAGCATTTATTTGCACGTAAAAAAATATTGCTTAAAATATAACTAGGTGGAATTATTTTCAACCAGAATACCCATGAATTAAGACCACTAACTTGTCAAACGTTGAATAATTCGATTCGTTATGGATTTCAAAAATAATTTTGACTTTGAGATAACACTAATAAATACTGACGGCTTATTTATAAGTATTAATTCTGAATTTGATGACGCATCTATTTAGAGTTGTAAAAAATATAAACTGATAACTGAAAATAATTTATTACTAAAAAAATATTTTAATAGAAAATGATGACGGAAGCACTTTCATTAATATGATCGTTTTCAGATATTTTTAAAAACGAATTTTATCAAATGTTTTCAAGAGTTTGATGTCTTAAGAATTCACATTTCCAGGGAAAGATAAATATTCTGTTGTAAATAAGTGACAAGTAAATTCTTATTATTTCTTTACATCACAACATTCAGCTAAAAAATCTTGATTTGTATCAGAAAGTATAAATTATTTCAAAGGATAAAAATACAAATAGTATCTTATATTTTCAATTTCATTTGAAGATTTAAACCGTCATAGCAAATTTACAGTAAATTCAATAATACTTTATAAATAAATATATGCACCTTATTTTACACAAACTGTCATATCCTTGCTCCTAAATATACTCAATAATTCAAAACATAAACTTTCCACAAAGAAAAGAAATTGTCCTCTTATAGCATTTGTACATAGATATTAACATAGTTCCGTTTTCTAATTCAGAAGAAATATTTTGATAAAAATTTAATATACAATAAGTTATTAGTTAAAAATAAATATACAATCATATTAAAGTTCAAGATTTTTAATGAGTGAAATTGGTATTTAATTCTTAAAGTATCATTCTTTTCTTTCTTTAATTGTTAGAGTATCATTCCAAAAGTGCTTGATATTCACATAAGAAAAGATTGTTTGATCCATGATGCGTTTTTTTTTTGTTTAAAACGAATGTCAGAATTATTAATTATTAGATTTGTAGCTCCAGAATTGTCTGATTTTACAAAAAATCATCAAATTTAGTTTTCGTAAAAAAAAACTGGTGAAAGTATTACCACCAAACTAGGTTCTTTAATATAAGAAAATGCTTTATTCTTCATCGCAATATCAATAACAGCATCAAAATCAATATTATAAATTACGAAATATAAGTGTTCATTTATTCTCAAAATTTTCAATTTTCTGTTTAATTATGTTTTTTAAAAAATATTTTTTTTCCATTACAAAAATTGATTACTTTTTTGTTTTTATATTTTGAACTGCATAAACAATCGAAACATAAGAACGATGAAAATGAGATAAACGTGGGGAATTCGATTATGAAACTGAAGAGGAATTTTAATGAAAAACAAGTTATTTCATCAACCTTTTCCATTTCCTTTCATTCATGGAAAAAATTTGGAAAATTAAAGATATATATATATTTTAAAAATGCAGAAAATAAATCAAAATATTAGTCAATTAAATAAATTAATTAAAATCATAAATTAAGAATCGAATTTTATTTATATCACATCAAAAGTATGATATAACCCTACAATATAACACAGTGAAGTAATGGATAAAATCATAAATATGGTAAAAGGTAATTTCAAGGCTTAAATTATTCGAAATTTTCACTTTTTGATACCATTTTTATATTCGTAATAGAAGAATATAGATTTATTAACACCTTTACATTACAATAAATTGGTGGATAAAAATAATTCCATTAAAGAAATGGTAAATAACGAAATCTTTTAAATGCTATTTTCTTTCCTATAATTCATGTTGCTTTTCTCTAAATCAAAATAATCAGTTTATAAGAGAAAGATTTTGTGCAATACCCACTTTGATGCATAGTTAAACATAAATTTTGCTAATTTTCTTATTATTTCAAAAACAACTACTGTTTCAATACAAAATTTAATAGAAATGAAAATAAGGAAGGAAAAAAAACAGTTAAATTTAAATTATTTCTAAATTCCTTCTTAAAGAAAAATTTTAATAGACAATTCATCTAATATTTCATTATTTCCCTAAATAATAACGAGCACTTTTCGAATTAATGGAGATTTATATAAATCAAATATACTTATTTCCTAAATTAATAATATCTCGTCGTATGACCTAATAATTTTTGGCATTCTCGTCAAACTATTTAATGTTTAGAATCAAAATTTTGTAAACAAATGGAAAAACATAATTAATTTTATTTTGTACAGTGCTATATTATAACTATTAGAAACTTGATATTTATTTTCATAATAATATAATAATTTATCTTGAAAATTAAAGAAAAAAGTTATCCATTTTTCTAAAAACGATTGCTCTTATTTGCAGAATTTGCTTTGTAAATATTAGATATTAAATACTATTGTACTTGATACTTTATGGAATATGAACGAGTTTTCACTGAACAAATTACCATCAATAATCAAATCACATTAGTAATGAAAAACTGATCAGCTATAAATTGAGTTTTAATTCAGTTAAGAGAACATTCCAATTAAGATTATATCTTCTATAAATTGTCTAATTATAACAGTTTATTAAACTAATGAACAGTAATTTAATGAGCAGAAATTAATATTTAATAACATTGTTGAGATTTACTCAAACAATCGCAATTCCAATAGATAAGATATACCATAATCATCCAAAAAAAAGAAAGAAAGAAAGAAAGAAGATGAAGAAACGAAAGCATATTTACTATCAGTAATAAAATCCTATCAGATGTGAAAAATTGATCAGCTGTAAAATAAATTTATTAAACTTCTACAATGTTTAATAAATAATATTTAATATTTAATTGCGTGGCTGAAATTTACTCATACAACCGCAAATCCAATATATCAGTTATGATAAGATAATCCAAAAAAAGAAGACGAATGAACGAAAGTGTGTTTGCATACCTGCCAAAACATCCTTGGGAGGATCCAACAGGTTGGGTTTGAGTAGAGCATCTGTCGAAGTTGCCATTCTAATGTTGATTAAGTCAGGGAATTATTGTGAGCGGCGGTCTGCATTGCGGGGGAGAGTATTGCGAAGGGCGAAGTGGCAGCGCATATAAATAAGAAAAGCGTGCGCAATTCTGTCACCGTTTTGTTGAGCGCCTCTTCATTTAGTTTTAATGATGCTTGAAGTAGGCCATGTCATATATAATGCACGTCAGATTGCAAGGAGTGGACCAGTGACTTATTATTATACAAGCAAGCACTCTAACTTTTTGCGTGCATTATTATTTTTTTCAATCCGCGAAATTTCATTGCAGATTGATAAAAAAAATTATCGTCTGCATGCATTTCGCCTTTTCAGCTGCTCCTTTTTATATTTTTATTTTTTGCATACATCTCTTATTTTCAGCTGCTTCGTTTATTTCTCTTTTTATTTTCTGTATATATTTTGCCATTTCAACTGTCAACTTCAATAACAAGCGCTTTTCATACAGTGATAGTGTGAAAGAATATTCTCCTTTGAGGATATCCATTCTCTGTGACGATGTTCTTTTAATGATTTTCAAACAGTGGCTTAAGTGGATTTTTTGTGGTCCATTTGTCACTAGAGAAGGGCAACTCCTTGATAAACCTACACATTTTATTTGTTAGTGGTTTTCAAGGAGGAAAATTATATTCTAGAATTCATTTTTTTCTTTTTCATTTGTAAGCGATATTTGGTAAGCTGAGTTTTAAAAAGACTGTACGATTATTACTTAAAAAAGTTTGCTTTATATATATATATATATAATCAGGAGGAAAATTTGTTTAACACTAGAGCAACCAAGACCATCATTTTAACGGTTTACAAATGTCATGATTAAATATTTTAATATAATTTATGTATTTTTAAAAACCTGAACAAGATAACAAGATATGAAATATAAAAACGATCACATATTCCCATTCAATTTCCATTTCCAGCCATTTTAACTTCCATAATCAGTATGACCTATACCTATTTATTTCAATACCTATTTTTTTTCACTTATTTCTATTTTTTTTTCAAAGTTTATAATATTTTATGGATCTTCTATGCAATAATGGACAACAATATATATTTACATTTATTTACATTATTATATTCTTTTTCTGGAAAAATTCGAATTCATTTTTCATAAATTGTTCTCTCTGTAATAATTGTTCTCTCTTTTCATAAATTGTTCTCTCTGTAACAATTGTCCTCTCTATTCATTAATTGTTCTCTCTTCTGTTGTAAAACTCTCTAGTGAATATAGTTTCAGCAAAAAAGTTTTCTCTCAAAAGCAGAAACGGAAAGCGATGGTTTGTACAACAGAAAAAAAATGTGACCGCAAATCTTTCTGAATTCGAATGTGACCCCAAAACAGAGCTATTTTTACATTAATGCTTGTAATAAATGCGTTTGTGGAAGGTGTTCATCTAATATAACATGTAGTTGTAAAATATGTGCCTCATAGTTAAGTCATTCAACATAAAAAGTGACATCCTATTAATTCAAATTCAAATTGTTTTTCTAGGATTTTTTTATTAATGATCAATCAATTATTATATTAAATATTGTTCTTGTTAAATTATATTCTTTTATTTGAATAAACTAAACCAAAAGTTACAATGAAATTCATGATAATCAAAAACCTGTCAATTTGATGGCTATTGTGAAACTATTTATATATTTAACATCGGTAGTAATAATGTGATGCTACAGTATTAAACAACTTTATAGTTGTTCCTATGAAAATTTTTGATGATAAGAAAACAACGTGAACTTATTTTCTCTTTAAAGTTTACTTTCAAGTTCATTTTTAATATCTATTTTTTTATTTGAATATAATTCCTGTATTTTGATTTATCTCATCTATAATTTGTATTTTTTTTTTCATTTGTACATAGAATATTTTTTTAAAAATGGAAAATTAGAAAAGCCAGGAGTTACTTCTAGCAGGAATAAATTGTAAAGCAGTGGTTTTTGACATTTTCAATCATAATTTTCGTTAAACATGATTTTGTTGACGGTTTTTTTAAGTCAGCTCAGTCAGTGCCTAATCGAAGTCGGTGATGAAAAATAGTGATCACGTACTTTCGTTTGAGCTAGTAAAAGGAAAAAATATATTTCGTAAAATTTTATTATTACTAATTTGATTATTTCATTTAATTTTTATTTCAGATAAATTAGCTGAGCTTAATTTTTTATTTATTTACTTTGTTTCTGTATTAAATTTTTTAAAGTTGTTATATTTTTTTTACTAATCGCGATATTTTTTTATAAAAACTGACAAAAATTATCCCAATTATGCGATGGGGAAAGTTATAATAAAATACCGGGGAGTTTCTGCATCATTATCTCAATTTAAACGTCACTCATGTAATTAGACTTTCTGCTATAAATATTGACAAGAATCCACAACGATAAATTTTTATGAATTGACCACTAAAAGAATTTAGAAGAGGCTAATCTAGAAAAGGAAATAATATAAAAATAAGAATATGTCTAACTTATCCACTTTATGAAGAAGTGATAAAAAAATTGAAGGCGTTATTAGTAAAAATTTAAAGCAAGAAAGGATAAGGGAAAGGTTTAAGAAAGCAAAAATATAAAAGAGAAAACAAAGGGAAAAAGATTGAAGAAAAAAGTTTTGAATCAACATACAAATTCCGAAAAGAAAGAAGGAGTTTGTTTAGTTTGTAAAACATACAACAACGTAGACTACGCATTATATATCAGAGTATTACATTAACATTCTGTTTTTTTAAGACAGATCACAAAACTCTGAGGAGCTATCAGATGACAAGTGCGGTGCTTGAACTGGAGTCTCTCTTTCCTTTCTGTGCTAGGACAGGGAAGAAAACATTCAACCCCGACATAGTTGGTGAACATAGAAATTGAAAAGAATTTGTTTTTGAGTGCTTTGATGCTATGGAAATTAACTCGAGAAAAATGGTGCTTGCACACATTGAATAGAGCAAGAGCAAAGCTATAAATTAACAATGGTTTTAAATTCTGATATAATTTGATACTTGAAAATTATTTTGTGAATGAATCATGAATATATCATAGATAAGAGATTTAACAGAAAATAAACATAACGGATTTTAGTATACAAATAGACATTACCAGGAATAGTATGATGATTCGTAAAGTAAACTGGCTGTTGTAACAAGCGCATGAACATGTTATGGTATTGTCTTGAATTTGATGTAAATTATGAGTAAATGTAATTATGAGTGTAAATGATGAGTGACTGCAGTTTGTTTGTTTTTTCAAATCACTCTAGAAGTTATCAATTTTTATGAAGGTTTTATTTTAAGTGGTTTAAAAATTCTAAAAATAACCACACTATCTCAAAGGGGTGGCACTCTGGCGCCAGCTCAGGTTTCGTCCTCGTTATCTGACCGCTGTTCGAAATTACGAGATCCGTCCCAAAATAGCTCCAGTGTTACAACGTTAATATAATTAAAACTAAAAACTATCTATAAATAACAATTGAAGCTCAAAATTAGTTTCTTTATCCCCATATAGTTCTTCTGTAGCATTTCAAATGTAAATTAAATTTTTGTTCTGTTTTAATGAAAAAAAAACTGACATATCTCCCATTGTAAATATCAAAAATTCATTACATCCTGCGTGATAAAACAAAATATATCACAAAATTTTTGCTTATATATCTTCTATTATGACAGAGATTTCCAAAACATTACTTAGAATGGACATTATTTCCCTGATATTAAATATGAGTGAAAATATGCGTCCAGGGAGTATAATTTTAAAACAATAATAATATCGAATCTATATAATAAAAACATTTGTGATAAATATCAGGAAATTCTATGTCATCCATTTTTATATTATATAAATTTCATGAATTTTAAGAACCTTAAGATGTTCAGAATTATCCCTAAAGATAAGGGGTAATTGGGTACAACTATTTGGACTTCTGATTTGAACAGAAGAAACTCAAAATAAGAAACGGCAATGTATTGTCTCAGAATTTATTTTACTTTCCGTTCTAAACTTTTCCAAAATACTGCTTTTTTTAACCTTAAAAAGGCAATAAGATAAATTTTGTTTCATGGCTGATAGTCTATAAACTATTATAACTATTTAATACCTTTTTTGGTGTAATTTTTAATCATTATATCTGTGAATTTTGCAGAGAAATAAGCCTCTATGGAAATAGAAGTAGATGAATAATATGATTCAAAAGAAGGGAATATTTATGAAACGCACTTTAAAACGAATAATTAATAGCAGGAAGTACAGCTCTGAATTCAAACAGAATGTGCAATCATCTATTCAACTTATTTTTCTCTGCCATTTAAGCTAGAAGAAAAAGAACATTAGAGTGTTAGGGGTTATAGAATAATTTTGATTCAACTAAGCACAATTTTTTTTTACTTAGTTAAAAAGGTATTCTTCAAACCTGTTACGTTCAGTCAAGCACCATCAACTCCATCCATTTCTCAGACTTTCGAACAATGGGCTTTCATTGTCGTATCTCCAACAAAATCAATCAAATATATGCATATTTGTTAACATTCAACCATGAATGTCTCGAGATAAATTATTTAATCCATCTCCACAATTTTTTTTAAAAAAAATAATAATTAGATTTCTTTCTCAGACATCATTTTCCTCCTCAAAGGTAGTTTTCTTGCTTGTTCGCCATACATTACGTCAAGCATCATCATTTCGCTATTAATAATCAACTTTCATTCGTAAAAGGTAACAAATTATAAATCACCTAGTAGATTCTTTGGAAATCAAATGTTAACTTTGCATACAATAATCAATGTTATTGGCGAAACAGGGTGATATCGTTTGTCTAGACTTAATATAACTTCTTGTCACATAATAAATTATTTAAAATGAATGAAATATATAGTTTAAAATTAAGTTAAATCCCTGTTTCCAACTATTCTATGATGATCCTATTTTGTTTCTCAAAAGAAATCTAAAAATAAAAATTTTATAGATTACCTTTCAAATAATCTTTATAGAGAACGGATAGCGACACATATAAAAACTTTGGTTCACTTTATTAATTTAGTTGCAACTGAAATAAATTAATGAGAAACGTTAGAAAATTTCTCTGAAAAAAGTGCCAAAGTATTATCGCCTTCTATAATAGCTCAGGTCACTTTCTTCAACTTTCTCATAATTCCAGCAACGTCGATCATTTAGTTAAACAGCGAATGATCTGGAAAGAAAGGGGTAACTTATTCCTGATTATTTTTCAATTCCTACTATTATTTCACACTCTTCCTATATATATCTTGTTCAAATTTTGCGTCGTTAATAAAATACTTTTTATTCATCCACTCAAGTTCAAATAAATTTTTGTAAACTTTTAGTGGATGGCCCTTGATGTTAATGCAATATTTTCAAATATTAAATCACTAAAAATAAAATTAAGGAAGTTTATAATATTTTATATGTGAACAGTTCGGTTTCGAACCAACAGATGCTCCGCAAAAATTCTGCTTCGTGGAGCATCTTCATGGAGTGTGAACTATTAGTAGGTTTCAATTCCTACTAATAGTTCACACTCTCTCTATATGAATTTACATATCTTGTTCAAATGTTGAATTGTTAATAAAATCCTTTTTATTCTTTCCTCACAAGTTAAAATACATTTTTTAAAACTTATAGTAGATGATGATGTTAATACAGTTTTTTCTAATATTAATTCATTAATTATTCCTTCAATTTTTCTATTAGTTTACACTCTCTCTTATATATCTTGTTCAAATTTTCAATTGTTAATAAAATATTTTTTATTCTTACAATTATGTTCAAATGCATTTTTTGCACTTTTATTGGAGTACCCTTGATGTTAATACAATTTTTTCAAATAT
>JAOUZG010012691.1:7579723-7599875 GCA_026289955.1 Argiope argentata
TCAAATTTTCAATTGTTAATAAAATATTTTTCATTCATCCAATCATGCTCAAATGCATTTTGTTTACACTTTTATTGGAGTACCCTTGATGTTAATACAATTTTTTCAAATATTAAATCACTAAAAATAAAATTAAGGAAGTTCATAGTATTTTATATGTGAACAGTTCAGTTTCGAACCAACAGATGAGCCACGAAAATTCTTCTTAATTATTTTTCAATTCCTACAATTTGTTCACACTCTCCCTATTTATATCTTGTTCAAATTTTCAATCGATAATAAAATACCTTTTATTCATTCACGCAAGCTCAAATAAATTTTTCAATTATTAAAATGCAATGGATTAATGCTCAATCATTAAAATGCAAGGATTCAGTATTTTTCACGTGCAGGTGAAGAATGCGAGTTCAATTCGTAGGAAAATCGATAATTTTTTGATAAATTATTTATATTAATTGTAATTATTTAATAAAAAGTAACTAAAATAAATTCTTCTTTGTTAACTTAAGTAGGAATTGACTTTATTTTTTTTCTTCATATTACCTGTTTATATTCGACTTCAATATTTCACTAAATCTCCATACTTTTCAACTCGTGGTTATAAAAAACTTATTTCCCGAATAATATTTGTCAGTTTGTCGACATGATAACTCAGAAACGGAACAAACTAAGTTAATAAAACGTCTATGGCCTATTTTAAATTAAAACTGCAGATCTATATCAAGCTGCGAATCAAACATGCGAAATTCTTGATTGTTACTTTATTTTTTATTCGTGTATGCGTAAATACGATAACCCAAGAATAAGTTTATCAAACCTATCTCTTAAATATAAATTAAAGTGAAATTTATTTTGCTGGTGTCATTTTGAAATTAAATACTAAATATATTTGCTACTATTCAGTATAATATTAATAGCCATTAATAAAGCAGTCTTTTATTTGTGTTTCAGCATTAGAAACAATTTCTATGCCTTATTCACTTTTTATTTATTCTTTTTATTTCCAAATCAAAATTACTTTTTACGTGAGATTAATCTCACACACTATTATAGTCATGCACTGCTGTTATGTCTAAGAAACTTTAAATTTTAACAAAAAATGTACAATGAACATAAAACTAATGAAATTATAATCCACTTGGATATTGGAATAGGAAACTTTCTTAAATATTAGCTTTTAAATTTAATTAACACTGAATTATACTTGCACACTAGAGTACTTTGGCAAAATCGTTAATTATACTTTGATAACATTGTTTATGAATTATTTAAAACCTCTTGAAAAAATAAAGCCGTACCATCATTCTAATTGGATAAATTATGTGATATTAAAAAAGAGAATGATTGGGTTGCTATTTTCAAATTCTTTTTAATCTAAATTGCTATAATAAGTCAACAATATCAACAGTTTATTAAAATTTAATTAGCATTAAATTATACGTGCTCACTAGGATACTTTGATAAAATCGTTAATTATACTTTGATAAAACTGTTTAAGAATTATTCAAAACCTCTTTAAAAAATAAAATCACACAATCATTTCAATTAGACAAACTATGTGCCATTAAAGAAGGGAATGATGCAGTTGCTCTTTTGAAACTTTTTTAATCTAAATTGGTGTAATAAGTCATCAATATCAGCAGTTTATTAAATGTAAATATGCTTGAGAGTTTTTTGTAAGACATGAAGTAAGAACCACGCATTAAAACTAACGTTAAGTAATGAAAAGGAATTACAACGAACGCTGTGCAAATAAAGAAATTAATAACACTAATGCCTTGTGTAGCCGCTTAAGTAAAGGACGTTATAAAATATGCACGATCCTAATATCTCGTGTTGCTTTTCCTTTATGATGAGAGAGTAATTTATTTTGACCCGTTATGCTAAAAAAAGGTATTTTCACACAAAATTTGATATGGATTGAGGTTATTGAAGGAAATATGTAAATACATGCAAATGATGTTGGAAAAATAATATCTTAAAAGCTTTTTGAGTCCATAACGGCAAAATAGCTTGCTTATACACTGAAGTACCAAAACAAAACTGGTACAACTATCTAATATTGTGTAAAGCCCCTACGAGTACTCAAAAGTGCCGCAACTCGGCGTGGCATGGATTCAACTAATTTATGAAGATATTCTATGGATAATTCACACCATGATTATTACAGGTCAGTCCAAAAAGCCATGGAAGTGAGAGGTGGTGTAGATCTCATAAGGACAGCAGATTGCAAAACATTCCAGATGTGATCAATAAGGTTCCTGTCAGGAGAAATAGGTGGCCAAGAGAAAGAAAGAAATTCAGAAGAATGCTTCTCAAGCCACTTGGTAGCTACTGCAGACCTGTGAGGTGGCGCATTATCCTGTTGGAATCGTCTACGCCCTTCAGAATGCACATATGAAGTGAATGCATGTAGAGGATCAGAAAGAATGTTACCCCCCTGACCTGTCATGGTCGAGTCTACACACATCAGCAGTAACATTTCATACCACCTTCACAAGCCCCTTACCCTCACAGAGCCTCCATCAGCTTGAAAAGTTCCTCTTAAACATGAGAAATACATAGATTCATCAAATTTTGTTCACACCTGTACTCAGCCATGCACCTGATGCACTTGGAAACATGCTTCCTCAGACCAGACCAAACTTTAAGAGTCCATTGGCGGCATTGGCGAACCCAGATAAGGTGCTAAGCTTTGTGCCACTGAGTCATCAACGGTACATGAAATGGTTTGTGGCCGCGAAAGCCCAAATCAATTAGGTTACGTCGCATATTGTCTACACTGTCACTTGTTGATGACCTGCATTCAAATCAGTAGCAATTTGAGGAAGTGCTGAAAGTCTATGTCGTGTAATGATTCTTTTCAGGCGTCGATGATCCCATTCTATCAAAGCCTTTTTCAAGCCTCACCGTTGTCGGAGATTTCAAGTTTTACCGGAAACCTGATATTCCTGGTACACCCTAGAAATGGTTGGGAGCGAAAATCCAAATTTCACCTCTACTTCGGAAATGCTGTACTCCCTCTCTCGTGCGCCGATGATAAGTCACCGTTAATTATCTCCTAAATCTTGATAGAATGCCAATATAAAAGCAAGAATCGATGCTGTAGCCTCCTGAGACATCTGTTCTTTTTTATAAGAACTGTTGACAGCATCGCGTTACGCTGATTAGCTGAACACCTCTATTATTTGTATACGACCTGCTATGCCAGTTTTTCTGGCTCTTTAGTGTATTGATGTAGATTAGTTTTCTATATGAACTCAAAAAATGCCATTAGAGTTTTCCCTTCCGAAAAGTTTAATATTTCACGAAATATAATTTCTTATAAATTAGTTATTAAATAGCAATTTTCAGTTAACTTACGAAATACGTACATTAAAAGTTTCCATTAGATTTTGAGATATTTTTTTAGAATATTGGAAAGTCTTGTTAGAGAAATGTTTAGTCTTCAGTACATGCTAGTACGGCACACATTTACTTGATCCTCGAATTTCTCTGATTCTTCAGGAGGCATGTCTGATATTACTTTCTGAATTCCTTTTCATATACTGACTCGTGAATCGATACATAATTTTTGATGAGTCACTGTAGCGTTTAATTTAAAAGACTAAAGTTATTTAAACTCACTTTAGTATCTCTGGTGTTTTTCTCTAACATCCATGGACTGAAATAATAATAAATGTTTTATAATAGAATGTATCATCTAAGTAAGAAGTTAACTAAATAAAGCCTGCCTAGTGACAGATTTGAGTCAATTTTCAGTTGCTTCAGTGTTGTTGGTGGTAAGGAAAAGGGCACTAGCCAGCCCGAACGCACGCACACACACACACACACACATACAGACACTCACACACACATTAGACCGGGAAAAGGAACAAGGTTACCACGACCGAAGAGACAACTCTGAGAAACCTGAAGTTACATTCTAGAGCTAAGGAAGTTGTTCCTGAAGGAAAGAAGGACGGAAAGACGGATTTCTGGGTATATATGACCAACTCTAATTTTCTTCTCAAAGGAAAATAACCCATTAACCAATTCCTTAAACACTGCAGAAAAAATGTTGTCTTTCAGGGAGTTTCTCTGATGTCCAACAATTTTATGCTTTATTTAAACTGTAGTCATTTGCCTTGCCGTTTTTCTCAATGTTACTATATCAAAAAAAAAAACATGAAGGCAAAGAACTTTTACTTTGTTTGTTGAGGACGAATTTGGTAAAGTAAAGTTGGTAAAGTTGGCAGTAAAAAAATTGGATTATTTCCTTTTTCAGGAATCTGCAACTTTTTTTATAGCAATCAACAGTTAAAGAGATATAACATTTTAAATCTGTTGAGAACAGATACAATCTCTATTTGTTATAATCATCTGTGTTGATTATGTTAGTATATAATTTTCTTTATCTTATAGCAGACTGTTTAGATTAAGATTATATCGGAGTTGGAATTTAGTTAAAAATTACTTTTTAATTAAAGCAAGCGCTGAGTGATAATAACTATTTTACTGATAGCTTTCATTAAAAAAATATCAATAAAATGCAAATTTTATAGCTTAGACCTTGACTGTGAAGAGGAAAGAAATTATGCGTGAAACCACAATAAAGCCGCAAGCTTAAACCTCAAATTCTTTTTCCTATTATTTTATGTGCACTTGAGATAGACTAAGAGGAAACTAAAGAAATAAATATTTTTATAAATGAAATACGAAATTAAACTGTTGAGAACGGGCGCAGGGTTATAGTGCAAGAAATTTAAAATTATAATCACTTTATCACATATAATGACAATGATTGATCATCACAATAAATGGTGATCAATCATTATCATTATATGTTTTTTTCATCAAAGCTTCTAAAACGATTAATCAATAGAGGATTATTAAAACTTTTGCAGCAAATGGTGTTGTTATATTCTACAACGTTTAAAATGATTAAGACAGCTACATTAATTATAATTTTTCTTAAAACTTATCAAAATGCTTTAATAGATGTATTTACATGAGGTATATTATTATTCGTTTAATCTTTGATTTAATATGTATATACATACTTCTGTTGAAAAAAGAACGTTTTTCGATTATCACAAAACCTTTCTAAGCCTTATAGATAGAGAATGGAAAATATTTAAGTATTTATTCGTAAAATGATCAGTCTTTTCGGATTTGAAGAAGAAATTTCGATATCAAACTTTCATTCCGATTTTATATAAAATTTTATGATTTTCGATACAAAAAATACATAACATTAAATATTTTTTAAACATTAGCTCAAAAACGATAGAAAAGTTTTAAGTCACTAAAAGCTACTCTTCAGTGATTTAGGTAAAAAAAATATCATTAGGTAAACTGAACAACGCAGATTTAATTAAATGAAACTTTTAAATTGCTCATCAATACAAGTAAAGGGTGCCCCAAAATTAATAAAAGAGTTGAATTTGCCATGATTCTTACAGTAAAGTGTTGGCAACTCTATTAAAAACCATTTGACAGTTGATAGTTTAAGTATAGTAAAACCAAAGTTTTTCTTGATAGAACAACTTGTTTTCATTGTTGGACAATATTTCAAAAATAATGAAATTCTGGCGGTCACAGTTCGAACATTTGAGAATTGACACTCTTGATCCTGTGATTTAACACCATTGTATTTCTTTTTATGGGGATGATTGAAATCAAAGGTCTATGAGAACAAGAACATAAACACGTGTGCATTGAAAGGGGAAATTCAACTCAGCATCAACGAAATTTAGCCAAATTTATTCAAAATGGTCACAGAAAATTTCGACAAAAGAGTGCATATGTGCCAACAAAGCCGTGGAAGCCATTAGCCTCATGTGTTATTTCATACGTAACCCTATCCTTTACGATTTCATAAAAATATATCAATTTAAATAAAAAAAATTGCTTTTTATTTGTTACAAATCTTTCGTTAATACGTTGTTCTACCATGTAATGCTACATTTCTACTAACTATAAACTATCAGCATTCAAATATTTTTTTAAATATATTTGCCTACACTTTGTTGCACGAATGACGGCAAATAAATAATGATTTAATTTTGGGGTATCCTTTACCTCAATAACCTCATTACGACATTAAAATCGTACTCAAAATTTATATGATAATGACAAATATAGCGTAGTTTATCAATAAAACTGAAATATTTTAAATAAGTGTTCAAAAGACTTGACGTCATAATGATACATGCTTCGCATATGGTTCCAGTGTGCTATTATAAAATTGTTGCCTATTAAATATGTTTTGTATTTTTTATCGGATGTATACTTTTCTTTTGCTTTATTCATTAAACTATTCAAGGGACCCCTGGTTCCCTTTCTGTTTCTGACCGCATGTCCTGCAACAACAATTATTTGCTTTTGTATACCTAGTCTACCGTTAAAATTTGTAAAAGACTTCTTGTTACATCTTTTACTTCCATTGTAAATTAATAAATTTGAGAAAAAATAATAAAAACAATAAAACATTTATTATTTTCCTTCTGTTTCCTTGCATAATTTCCAAATTTCAATTTTAATGTTAAAAATTTTCTGTGATTGTATTCAATTTTACAACACATCCCATAAACAAGTATTAGTATTCAGGTTTGTACTTCCTAGACTTAGAGTATCAAAGAAGTTCCTAAATTCTAGTTCGATTACAAATAAGAGAATATTATTATTAAATAATAATTATCAAATAACAAACATTCTAATATAAGTATAAGTGGATTCCAAAATCGAAATAATTATTGAGAAAGATTCTTAAATAAGTAATTATTTAGAATCTTTGCTCTTAAAAATCTTTTGCATGGCAGAAATTTCAATACAAATGAGCATTTCCCAATGCAAATTTATGAAGCCTGTAGTCCCGATGTTATGCTAAAGAAAATATTACAATACAACATATCTAAATCCTTGGATCTCTTTGAGGAGTAAACCCCGAGCTGTATCTTCAATTGATCCTCTATCCAACACTATCTTCGGATGCTTACAAATCTGAGTTTTTTGATGAAACTAAATTGTTATGGAAATATATTTTTCCTAAATTATCAGCATTCAAATTTTAATTAATTTGTACATCGCATTTAAGATCATAGCACGAAAGGAAAAATCGTATTTTAAAATTACCCATTCGATCATTATAAGTTATTTTTTTACGATAGAATTTTATACAAATCACTATGAAGTGCTTTGTACAATTAAGTTAAATGTGTATTGATTTACGAATTCAACTTCGTAAATCTCCTTCCAACTTAATTTTACAAATAAATCTTTAATATTTATTATTGTTCGTATATCTTAATCTCAAAAACAAACTAAACTGTTATGGAATATATATATATATATATTTCAAATTACCAAACACAAAATCTTTGGGAAAAATATTACATTTTGGTGATCTTTGACTTTTGATTTAATGTCAGAGCAAAATACGAAATTATCATTTGAATCATTATCATTTTGAATTTTTTTGAAAATATCATTTCTTTTCTCTATAAAAATTTAATTCCAAATGGAAAATAAAATGCATTATTTCCTGGTAAGGCATAATTAAAAAGAAAGGAAGTATGCACAAAGAGAGAACTTACTTATTTTACGGAACAAATGTAGTGACAACATTGCGTTATGACAACCGAGAAATGTTTGAAATGCCGGTCAAAAGAATAAAAGAAAAAGTAAATCTTCTTTCAACACTTTCAATGATTAAACAATCACAAATCAATTGCAATGGAGAATTCGAGCAAAGAATATTTTTCGTAAACACCTACAGCGCAGCATATTTGCACTGATGATTCGGTTTTTGTTTGTTTCTACGAGTAATCTGAAGCAACATTTTGAGTAACGAGTAATCTGAAGCTGTATCATTTTTTATACTCGTCATCCCATTTCACCATAACGCTGCATTTAGGCCTAAGAAATGTATAACCATTTCACACTTTAGGTGTAAATAAGGAAAAAATAAAAATACAACATGGGTAAACAAAAATGGAGTTATTCCATTTAAAATTAGGAATTATTCTGAAAGTTTTAAGCCAACGTTATTACTAATTTTTTTCCGATTGCTACTTTACAAATAATTGATAAGTATATTGGAATATATAATAAAAAAATTAACGTTAAGAACTAAATTTTTAAATTTAATTTAAAGAATTAAAATGCAACAATAGTGTAATTAGATTTTTATACTATAAAGTTTTGCTGTTTAAAATGCCAACCAATAGTTATTTAATTAATTTACTATTAAATTGAATCTTTTAATCTCGCATTTTTCAATTCAAAATTGCTTTTAAATAGACAAAAATTTAAAAGATGTGGATACACAAAACTATACAATAAGCTTTAATAAAATGTTTTAAAATATGTTTAGAAGTTTTAATAGATTATTTTTTCTTATCTAAAAAAATTATACATTTTTTCCAACCGAAAGTTAACTGATATGCTGTAGAAAAATTTACCGAATTTTTTAAGATAATACTTTTATTAGTGTATTGAATGACAGATTTTTCTAAATTTTAATCATTTTTGACTTTATAATATTGAGATCAATTTATACACTTTTTCCAACTGAAAGTTAGCTGATTTGCTGTAAGCAAATTAACTGAGTTTTTTAAGACAACACTTTTATTAGTATACGAAATGACAGATTTTTTTATTTTAATTATTTTAGACTTTTTAATGTTGGTATCTATTGTTTCGTAAATTCTCGACGAGGTGGCTGAATCGATATGAAGTCAAAATGTGAATTAATTGGTGATATTTTTAAAATTAAGCTTTGAAGCTATTAAAATGGTGTATTACCAACCGAGAACATTCAAGTGTACAAATTTCAGAACACTTGAGAATATGAGAAAACATTGCTGACAAAATTTTAATTTCTTTTCTAATTCTTCTTTCTTTTAATTGAAACAAGTTAATTAAAAGTGTTTAATACAATTCAAATACTCGATTAAAAATATTCTAATGTCAATCTTTCATTTAAAAAATGGAATAGTATTCCACGGAACATAACGCAACACGCAAAGTATGTTACATAAGAAGGTAGCTCTTGTTCTACAAAAATTCTAGTTCTGGCTGAGAAAAAATATTTTTATGTGAAAGAGTTATAGACAATGGGAGTACAAATCTTTAAAGATTATTGATAAATGTTAAAACTGAAAATCCATATATGTTAATTTCTATAGTGAGGTTGAAATGTATCTGTGACCCTTTTATAAGACTAGATAAGGTTGAGACAAAGTGAAAATTCTGTTCTGAAATAATTGGAAGAACTACTGAATTAAGAAATAAATTAACTCTCACAATCTTAAGTAGAACCAAAATTTTTTACATAACTAATAATCCGCTTTTTTAAAATGATGATAAGTACTTAATTGCATAAATACGTTTCCTCATTGGTTAATTAAAAAAGAACTCAGAAAACACATCACCTCTTCCGAAGAATCTCAAATCTTTATTGACAAGAGGGCGCTCTCAACCAGAAGTTTCACTTTACTGAACTGTCTTGTTAAGAAGAGTAATCCTTATAATAAGGACTTGATAAGGATCTTTTGCATTGGGAGTCCCAGAAATTGCTTTCTCAAATATTCTATAATATTTAAAGGAATATGATTTACAATATTGCATATAAAGTGCAATTCACTTTGTTGCAAAATTTTCACCCTTATTTATGGTTATTTTCTGTAAAAAAATGACTGGAAATAACCAAGTATATTGAGAAAAGCAATAAATCCGCAGCTACCGAAAGATTTAGCTTATGAACTGTAACAGCGTAGCAATTCAGGACAGCAGATTTTTATGATATGTGAAAAATTATTTTCTTTATTTGAAAACTTATTAAATGTATCTTTGAGCTACACATTTTACAATTCAGTCGCTAGAGAATCAGGCCATCAAATTATTATTTTAAATATACCTAAAAAAATTTACGAAAAAAATGACAAATTTAATTAAAAAAGGATTTTAAAAACAAATTTTAATTAATTAGCATAACAATGGATTATTTAATTTTAATTATTTTCTGTTGTTTGAAAGATTTTCTTGAATTCACTAACAGGTGGTGTCATTGTTGGGAGGATCAGAATTTAATAAAAAGGACTAACAGATAATTACATTCGGAGAATACAAAAATAGCGTAGTTTAATTCATAATATATAAAAGCCGACATTTCAAATACTAAGCCCATCAAGTGTGTTAAAAAAGATTACAAAACTCCGTTTCAAAAGACTTGAAATTTGAAATAAAATAAAAGCGTTTAAATATAAACTAAATTCGTGAGGTGAGGAATTATAATAATTTTTAAGAAACAACATTTTTCGAAAAAAATATTACAAAAGTTTTCTTGAAGTAATTTTAGTAAAAACTAAATTTTTCTATAAAACAAAAAAGTTCAACTCAAACTTCAAAAACTCAACAAAATTTCAATAAAATTTCAATTTAGATTCTTGTTATTTTGAGCAATAAAAAAAGAATCAGTATGGGATTTTAAGCATTTACCAAATATGAAACGTAAGCTACAATTTATTTAAACATTAAGGATTTTATGCATTTGCCAACTATGAAATGTATTTTACAAAAATATGAATTTATTTTCATTTATATTCATTGATTGGAAACCTAGAGCATAATTAAATCGAATAAGATTGATTTCTACTCAGTTCTTTCTTATACTACAAACTTGTGTAGGATGCAATATTTTTCAACAAAATTAATACGAATGCTTTGTTGAAATAATTTTACGGTTACATTCCTTGCAAAAACTCAATTTAGGCAAATTTAGATTCTTTTTATCGCGAATAATTAGAAAAGAATCGTTAAAGGATTTTAAGCATTTGCAAAAATGAAAAGTAAGCTACAAAAATATTAATTTACTGTCAGCTACGGTCATTGATCGGAAACCTAGAGCATAATTAACTCGAATTAGATTGATGTCTATTGAGTTCTTTCTTATACTACAAAATTATGAAGGAGACAATATTTTTCAACAAAATTAGTACAAAAGTTTTGTTGAAATAATTAAAGGTCAATTGGCGCATATTTAGATTCTTTCTGCTGTGAATAATTAGAAAAAAATTAGTATGGGAATTTAAACATTTACAAACATAAAAAAGTAAGCTAAAAGTTACTGTCATCGACATAACCAATTCGAATAAAATTGATTGAATACAAATCTACGTATGTAGGAATGCCTTGTTGCATATAACACTTTTTAAATCAGGAAATTTCGCCTTTTTGTTTTTTAACTTTTGTCTTCATGACATGCTGCTTTCTTTGTTACTTGTTTATACGCGAATGTGGCGTGAATTACTGTTTTCTCCTCTTTTTATGTTTTATTTATTTTCCCTAATTGCGATCTTGAAATCGCCCTTTTTTGTGTGTGCTGCTTACGCAGTACTTTTTTTACTCAATTCTTTTCTTTTACCACGCCATTTCTCATGAAATTCTAGGAAAAATTGCCACTCCCTTTTTGATATTTTTTCTGGCTATCTTGCAGTTTGGCTTCAGTCAGCAAATCGTTCAAAATTTGCGAGGATCGTTTTAATTTCAGGAGTATTTAATCTTTCTTCTTTAGTTTCAATAATAATTACTATTTTATTTCTTTCTTTTTCCTTTTTTTATTCGCATAAAATCTTTTTTTTATTCTGTGACAATCAGTAATATTTCGATGAAGTAGTGTATTTTTCTAGAATTTCGCTATTGCACATTTCTCTGCTCCTTTTCTTTGTTAGAATTTCATTTTCTGGAATAATCAGCAAGGGAATTTATTACAGAATTGTCATTGTCATTTTTTCTCACTTATACGATACTTTTTAAATTATTTTTTGAAGCTTCATTTCATATTAATTAAGCTTGAATTAAATAAAATTTAATCACTTTTTGTATTGTAAGCTTCTACAACAGATCTACAAACATCTTTAAAGGAGATTAGAGGAAAACGTCTATATGTATTTTGTTTAATTTTTTAATGCCTTATTTTTAATTAGCACAAGAGGGTTAAAAGTAATGAAAGGAAATTCTATCAAACGAAAACATATAATTTTATTCAGAGACGCAAGGAAAAGAAAGTTTGATGTCTTGGACATTTCCTTCTCTAATTCACAAGAGTGTGAACTATGAGGATAAAAGATAGTAGAGGATAACATAGCTGATAAGAGCTTTCTAGTGAATCATTGGTTAAAAGGAAGGTAAAGTCAAAATCTGAAAACCACTTTTTAGACTTAAACAATTTTTAGCTATAAAAAGAACTTCCATTTTAAAAATTGATCAATAAGGTGAAATTTGGCCTTATTATATTTGCTAAATTATTTTTGAACCTTCAAATGCAAGAGAGTTACAAAGTAACAAATACACTATAATGAACTGGTCTAAATTAATTAAAGAGTTGAAATATTATATAACATAATAGAAAAACAAATTAATACAGCTCACATCTCATCAAAAATATTTGGACAAATCTGCATGCTTTGCATATGAATGAAGATTAAAAACAATATAAAAAAAGTCTATTCCAACTTAGTTCATCAAAGAAAAATTTTGTTTTAGTAACTTTTTATTAAATAATAACAATTAATATAATTAAGTTATCAAAAAAATTATTGATTCCGCAGGAATTGAATTCGCATTCTTCACCTTCACCTGAAAAATACTGAAATCCTTGCATTTTAGCGATTGAGCTACTGCCTGTAGATTTCAATCTTCTTTACCGACCACTAAAACTCCGACCACTAAAATTTAATTTAATTAATTAATTAATATTTGAAAAAAAACTGATATACCTGAAACTGTACGGTATTAACATCAAGTATCATCCACTACAAGTTTTAAAAAATGTATTGAACATGAATGGATGAATAAAAAGTATTTTATTAACGATTGAGAATTTGAATAAGTTTTATATAAATAGGGAGAGTGAGAACTAATTGTAGGAATTAAAAAAAAATTGAGCAAAATTTTCGTGACGCCATCTATTGATTCGAAACCGAGCTATTCACATATAAAATATTATAAACTTCCTTAATTTTATTTTTAATGAATTAATATTTGATAAAACTGTATTGATACCGAGTATCATCCACTGCAAGTTTTAAAAAAATGCATTTGAACTTGATGGATGAATAAAAAGTATTTTATTAACAATTGAAAATTTGAACTAGATATATAAATATATATAGGGAGTGTGAACTAATATTAGGAATTGAATAATCCGTGGCTTGAGGGACACTTGAAGGTAAATGAAAAATAAATTGTTTGATATGATTTTTTAAAAATTTGCAAATAGATATTTTAATTAGAATTACTTTCTTGATTTTTTGAGCATATTATTGAATAATCTAACAGTAAATGTAGCTTTATCAAGGTCAAGATATATTTAGACTACAATTTCATTATGTGCATGTCTTAATCTATTTTATCGATTCCTTTTCAAATTAAATACTTTCCATAAATTCAATTAATTATCTCATCAGAAAAAAACTAAGCATTTCAAATATTGAAGAAAATTTTAAAAAAAAATCGGGCCTGAAGTATATCTTAAGTTTTATAGAGTAGACGTAAAAAAATCACCGATGTAATGCTAAGATACCGACTTCTGTTTTTAAAATCCATTTCGGGTTTTGCTGCAAAATTTAACGCAACTGTCTGTATAGTGTAACCCTCTGTTCAAATTAAATACTTGGAATGAATTAGGCCATCTTTCTTCAAAAACAAATATTAAATATCCTAGATAAATTCACATATAAAAAAATTCAAACCTGTATGCACACTAAATCTCCTCAGAATAAAAGTAACCAGCACCCACTATAGTACCAAGATATTTGACTGTTCTTCCTATTATAAAGTACTATAATATCATTATATCTAGAGCCTCAATGATTAATTCGAAATTAATTCCCAACGGAAGCATCAAATCAGAACTTATCAGGGTCACCCGAGTCTCGCAGAATTTGCGATATTTCAAATCAGTTGGAGACGGAAAGTATCCTCTTTTTGATTCACATAAATCAGGAAAGTCTTGGATTCAGGGTCAAACTCTTTCCATTCCTTTTCTGATACGATTGCCACGTGATTCAGCGTTGAAGTTTTGCTTTTAGCGTGGGAGCTCTAACAGATCGTGTCAAAGGTTAAGACTGGTCCGCCTTTAAGTCAGCGGTTTATGGTCGTTCCCAACGTCAAGGCTGTTTATGGACGATGAAATGTTTGTAGACAACGAGCATTAAAATACTACTGTTCTGTCATTTCAGATGTCAGATTACATAAAACGCGTGAATAAAACCAGGTTGAACAAATTGACGGCGCGATTGAAATGCAAATCAAAATACTTACCGTTTAAACACAGAACAGGACTGGGATTGCAAAACTGTTTTTCTTGGCAAAAAGCATTTAACTATGTTGCCTGTTGCATAATGGCGAGGCCACTCGGTTAATAATACAAATGAATTGTTAATATTGTAGCAATTATATTTATTCACAAGTTCTGTGGAAATTTGTGAATTCGAACGTCGGTAATTTATGCATTGAATTCAATTATTCTAGAAAGTTAAGTCCAAATTTAAATTTTTAGTTATTATAAGTGAATAACTCTAAGGCTATAAAATCCTTTTGATGATTTTACTTGCTATAAATGATGTATTCAATAAAAGAAAATTCAATATTTTTAAAAAATTTGAATCATTTAATATGAATCGCGCAACTTATTTTAAAGATTTGTTGTACACTTGTAGTTTTCAACTTGTTATATGGTTAAGTTCAATTATATTTATGTCTCGCTTTTAAGAAGCCCTAGGACTGTTTTGGGGCGAATCTCGTAATTTTGAATCTAGATTAAATGATGAGGACAATTCCTGAGTTGACCTTCCTCTCCAAAGTTACACACCAATGGGTGAACGCTTGAACCCGGCGGATTTAGCGCTCTCTAGTCCCGCTTACATGAGGGGTCTTCTGTGTAATCGGATATCGAAACTGACACTCATCGTTCCGTTATTTAGACCTTACCACCAGGTCACAATTGCCCATCTTGATATATAGACCATGGTGGTCTAGTTCTAAGTCTCGGCTTCAGAGCTGAATTCTACTACAGGGTAACTTAATTAAACATATCCTGGACGGAGTATATACTTAACGAAATATGTACTGGACATGGGGCATTTTCTGTACATCATAGTCATTTCTTTGATAAAAGTTTTTTTCAGAGAGGCACCCAAGATAACTCCATAAATCACATGAGGGAAGCTTTGCACTATGGCGAGAAAACAGATTCAGATTACCAAGAAATTAGATGTCTCTTGATTAGAATTCTTAAAAATTGCAGCCATTAAATCTTTTGTTAAGGACATTTTGTCAAGCTCTCGTCTTTTGTTCTCTCCTAATGTAAAAAGACCAATATGCTCGCTCTCTAGAAAGTCTTTTGTTGTTTGAAGGTGTTTAATATCATCCAGGAGCATTGTTCCTTTGTGTTAGGTGGGGTTTTTCTGTGGCAACCCCATCAAATTTTCCGCATAGCCTTAGGTTAGGCTGTGGTATTGCTTGTTTGTTTAAGGACAATATTTCTAGAAAAGGAAAAGCTCTTCAAGTGGTATGAAGAAGTCTTTTTAATACAATTTAAAATGTACTGGTCATATCATCAAACTAGAACTTTCAATGAAATAACTTTCATGGAACCCGAATAATGTAAGTGTATAAATGGCCATTTCGATTATAAGACCAACAACACTAAGAAGAGATAAAATTAGATTTCCAAAAAGAGATTTGAAACAAAAACGGCCTAACATTCGAAGTATTTTGGCAATGCGTTTCAGTATGGTATGGTGGAGAAAGCAGGCTGTCAAAAGCAGTTATAATTTAGTTATAAATTAAATGTGACAAATATAAATGACCATTTTGGCAATTACAAGGCACAAATACTCCATGAAAACTGTTTACAGAAATGAAATAGTGATTGAAAATTATATCACTGATAGTTCATTATTGGAAACTAGTTGTCCTTGTTGGCTAGAAAACAACAGTTACTGGTTCGGCTGTTGTTTCTTTTCCATAAAAGATTTCATTTTTCTTCAGAAAATTCTAAAAAGAAACCTGAGATTTTCAAGAAAAAAATGGAATGGATTTAGAATCAGAATCCAGCAGAATTAATGATTATTTGCAATATGAAAAACAATATTTTGATTCAACTTATTTTATCTATTGTGATCAATACATATTAAATCTCCCATTTTTTTTCAAATGAAGAGAAATTCTTGTCCTTTTTGTTGCTGCATACCCGCAAGAGCAGCAGAGCTATATCAAATCTATGAAATTGTACACCCTAAAGAAGTCCAATACTAACAATGGATTGTCGATAAGATCATCCTGGAGAGACACTAACAAATAAGAATATGATCAGGTGAATATTCTCCATTAAAGAATTTGGGAAAGACTTCAAAACCTTCAGAATATATCATAGTCCTCAAGTGGCCACTGAGGAAGCGAGTAAAAGTAGTATGATCTTGCCAATTACAATTGAGAATCAGAGTCTATCCTTATGCTAGTAATGTACTACTTGGGACCAGCCAAGAAGTTTTATTTTGGCTTTTAGCTCTTCAGAAAATTTCCACGATGGTAAGAATTTTAGTAAGGTACAGAGGCATCACTATCTCCCGCTTTAGCCAGAGTGTCTGCAATCTCATTACCATTGATGCCAACATGAGAGGGTATCCATTGTTGATGGATTTGATGAGAAAAAGAAAGCTGTTTTAAGTTTTTGAGTACTTCCATGTTACCTCTCATATTATACTCGGTGACCAAATGTTGAATTGAGCTTCTTCTACTTGACAGAATCCAGATTTAATTTTTATGAGTGAGTGACTTAAACAATTCTAATCTTTCATTGATGGCAATAAGCTCGCTAAGAAACTTTTAGATGCAAGAACAAAATTATGAGTTCAAAAGATTTAGTTTAAAAAATTACTAATGCTTTAAAACGATTTTGCATTTCGAGATTGGTATGTTTTCCTCTAATATTAGTATACCTGACTGGTTTTAATTTTATCTTTTTCTTTATTGTTAAGTTTGTTTAATATTTCGCGTATTCGAAATTGAATGAAATATTACTATTTTATTCGATGTGCTATATGCAAGAGATGCATCAAAAGAACCCCATTTAACTATTACAAAATAGAGCCAAGTTATATATTATATAAAAGAATTAACTTTTAAAAGCTTGCTAAAATTAAAGATAAAATATAAAGGTAATGAACTTTTTGTATTTAAAATATCCCTCGTTTTTAAATTAACAAGCAAACACGGATTATACATTTAATATTCATTTTTTAAAACGGAAAGCACAAAATTTAAGTTTACCAATTATTTAAATTTAATGAAATGATTTAATAGAACTAATATTCGTTATAATAATGTAAAAATTGTTGAAAATAATCCGAATTTTTTTGTACAAATTAAGTAAAACTAAAGAAGAAAACTACAACAAATAATTTGATTCAAACCATAGGTTACAAATATTGGATAACTTTTTGAGTTTCAAATCATTCTTGTCTGATCATATTGTATTTTCAGTTATTATCTCGGGAAATACAATTAAGATAAAATATTAGTTATGAAAAAATTGGAATAAAAATCTATTGAAAAATCCATCTTAAGACAAAAAAACCCTTTAACATTTTTAATCTAAAAGTATTTTGCTATCAAAACATTTCTGATAAGCACCTATCCGAAATCCCATCTTTTTATTACTAGTATTCTTTGAAAACCCTTTATGAGGGAATAGAAGATTTTTCTATTATTCCCACTCATTCACTTGTTTGCATTTCATGATTTGAAATTCAGAACGTTCGAGCCTCCGTGGCGAAATCGGCTAGCGCGTTCGGCTGTTAACCGAAAGGTTGGTGGTTCGAGCCCACCCGGGGGCGTTACATTTTTAATGCACCCCTATCCAAAATCTCATCTTTTTATTCCCAGTTTGAACAGCCAGTTTCACAATATTGTACAATGTTGTACGATATTTAATATAATCTACGATATCATATAATATTATACAATATTGTACGATAATGTTATACAATATTGTACGATAATATCAATATTGCAAATATTGTTTTATATCATAAAATATTGTACAACATAAGTGTGCTACTAGGGTTGCTAGTATACTTTAAAAACACCTTAGAAGTAAACAGGAAATTCCTTAATTTTTTTCTCAAATATTTACTCGCCTGTATTTCATCATTTGAAACAAAAATGCGTTCGAACCTCAGTTAATAGCATATTTACTAAAGGAAGCACGTTTCTTTAATAAAACAATTAAATATTCTATTCTTCTTTATGTATGGAGGTCGTATTGCTTGCTTGTATGGAGGATAAGAAAGCAAATTATTAGTAACACTCTGTTGGTAGTTAATTTAATCTGATTAAAAATATAAAAATCTTTAGAATAAAGAAAACGCTGCCAAAACCATACATTTCAACACAATAAAATATCACATGAAAAAGGCACGATAAATTGAAACATGGGAGAATGTATCTTCTCATGTAACAACGATCATTATGAAAATAAAAATTGTCATTAATGTTGGAGAGCAAAGGATTTTTTAAAACTAATGTTTCATATCAAAAACAAAATTTGTAATTTGATTGATTTTTGTTAAAAACGGCAAATTTTTGAAATGACTTGAATAAATAGCAGCAATCGTTGTGAAGAAGTTTTAAAGAAAACATATCATGTCGTTTTAATTCAATATTTGTATTCAAAAATCGTACTATTGAAATCATTGCATACAACAAATTTTCAAGTCACTTAGCAATCACATTTCTAACTGCTTTATATTTGATTTTCAAAAAAGCGTTTTACTTAATAAAGTCGTTTTGTACATTCGATAATTCTTTATAAAATGATTGCTATTTCTTTATTAATGGTTTCATTTTTTATCGGGAAACTGTTGCATCGATTAATAAATGTGAAAAGAGTTTACGAGCAACAAACTTCAATTATGTTATATTCGAAGGTCAAATGTCTCAAAAAGCTTTTTTCTCATTTTTAAGAGAGAAAAAATCGAATGTTCGCATAGAATCATAAATTAAATCTTTCAAATAATCAAGATATATGTGTGGATCGGCTATACTAAAAAATTTCTAGACTAGGACTATGTATCTGATGTTTTCAATTTTTCAATTTTATTTGCTTTTATTAAAAGTTCTGCTTATTATACAATATTTGGTAAACGATAGCCCATTTAATATCTACTAAAATGATGTTAAAAGATTTTAGATAATTTGCTATTAAAAAATGATAGTTTTCAGATGCTTTTCATCCTGATTTGCTGACAGGAGCTCATCTGAGATTCAGTTTTGCAAATTGTAATTCTATATAAATACTCATACAGATAATCCTTCGGGAATACTTGAAAATAAACGAGTTTCAATAACATTGCCTTCCTGGAAATAAAAATGATCGAAGCTGTTATGTTAGAGAATTCTGGAAGATTAATTAAAAGGAATTCAAACAACCGGCTACGTAAAGATAAGAAGCATGTCTTGGAGCACCTTTTCTCATTATTGTGTTTATCTGGCTTGGTTCAAAATCAAACAACGCAAAATAATTTATTCATTTGTTCCAGTCTTACATTTGCATATATGATGAATATTTTCCTTCTGCTGATAACTATCATCAGTATTATTTCTCTAATATACGTGGATGGAGAAATATCCTCAGCCAGAGGTAGCATGGCTTTATATATAACAGCTATGGGATTCAGGTTAATGATTTATTTCCGTGCAGAAAAACTGAAGCAACTACATGCTCGAATTTCTTACATGTTTGATACTTGTAATTACTCTGAATGTCGTCTTTATAAGTTCATTTACATTGGATCTTACGTTTCACTCCTTATACACATTCTTCTTACTATTTTTTCAGTAATAATTTTTCATTCTTTCAAAACGCATGCATTAAACATTTATCTTTTGCCATATCCTTATTTCATGTTATTTACAGAAATAATTTTTTCAATTTCATCAAATATGTTCCTGATGTTTCCTGTCACTATATTTGCAATGTACTACTCCGTAATATGCCTTCATTTATACTATGAGATGATATATTTTACTAAAAGTTTTGAGAACACATCCCAATTAAATTACAATTCTAAGTGGAAAATTTATTTGAATTTAAAAAAATCTG
>JAOUZG010012691.1:7620472-7632403 GCA_026289955.1 Argiope argentata
AAAAAAAAATCATTAGATATTTCTATCCATTCGTTTAAACTCATTCATTAAACGCATTCATCTTTTTTCTTAACGAGATTTAGTTTATCTTATTACTAGGCTACTTTCTTTTTCAATGCTCATACCGTTTCTTATACATACTGTTCGAAATATCGAATCAATCAAGGAGTTAGTCCAAAGAGAAGGAATTAGTTTAACTCTTTTTAGGGTAATGGAAAGTATTCTTACCACAAAATTCATGAATCTCTTTATGCGAAGTTTTGAAGATTGGCGTAAGTTCTAATAAGTTTTTTCATAAGAAAATTAGAAGCTGCAGTTCCTTATCTCACGCAAAAATAGTGTGTCTTGATTTGTCAGTTAGTCATTAATTAACCAAATTCATTAATAAATCAATAGTTAAATTTATCATTTTTCTTAAGCCAATTTCAAAATATGCTACCATACCATGACTAAAAAAATGATAGTTTAGTGGGTTGAAAAAGAGAAATCCTATTGGTAGCTTTTTGTTGAATTTAAAAAATGACCACCATTTTGTCTCGCACTTGTGGGAATAGATATTTTAAGCATATTTCAAAAAAGGAGATACGCCTATTTTTCTGTCCCCCTACCCCTTTTTTCTAAATTTATATCATATTTTACGATTCTTACATAAAAAAATTTTATATTCATTGAAAATTCAGTCTCGATATTTAGATCGATCCTCATGTCTTAGACTTCCCTCAGAAGAAAACGTCTTTTGACATGTCTGCCCGTCGTTCTGTCTTGGACTTTAATTATTCAAAAATGTTTTGAGCTAAAGGAAGGAAATGAGATTTGAAATCCTCACACCAAATTTATAGATTTCTGTCATGTTGTGGATGAAATCCACAAATAGAAAGTCTGTCTGTCTAACATATGTGCATGCTAATTTGATGGCTCAAAAACTCAAAAGACTAGATAAATAAAACCAGTTATTTAATTTTATCATTAAAAATGTTGTAGTGTATTACATTTTGGAGCGAATCTATCCACTGAATTATTATCTGTAATCTTGTTTCTGTCAATATCTGTCATCATGTTTATCCGCATGTATATGAATGCGATATTTAAAAAAGGCAATGAATTAGAAAAAAAAATGCATTTGATATACCATTTTGTAACCAACATTAGATTTGGGTTAGATTAGAATCCAATGGATTGAAAAAGAGGCATTCAGAATCCATATTTGGATTCCCCCCCCCCTATACTAAGATATAAAAAACACTCTGTATTGGTTTAGAATAAATGGATTTCCACGGTGAAGACACACTGAAGGCTTGCCGTGATCTTTCGGTGTTTTTGCCTTCCATCCCTATCCCCATGATGCGTTTAGAAGTTGAAAATTTTTATAGGGAGAACCAAAAGACAGTTTGGTATTGTCTGAGTATAAGAGAAGGTGTGACATCAAAAGTAGGAGAAAATATTCATGATACTTTTTATTACCTTTCGCAAAGAATACTGCAAAAAACTTGAAAAAAAAATATCTTGATATCTGCAGAAGTGATTGGTTCGCACTGAAACGAATTGTGCTGAAAAACATGTAACGTTAGCCTTATAAACCAGATAATATCCTTCGAGCTGAAGGGTCCCTTTTGCTCGATCGGTATGTTACTCTGCTGCTGGTTCAAACGTCGCAGGTTCATACCGTGACCTTCAAATTGCTACAAACACATACCTTCAAACTTGGAATATATGCGTCTTCTGAAGTAAGTAATTAAATTATTCTGAAATTCTTGCAGAAAATGAATAGTTTAAAGCTATTTAGCGTTTTTAAGCTGAATAAAAACACATAAAAAAGAAAAGACAAAAAAAGAGAAGAAAATAATATGTATAAAGACAAAACTGTTCAATTTAAAGGAAATTCAAGAAACTCTGAAAAGAAAAAGAATAAATGAAAAGCAAGACAATTGGCCAAGTGCCGCAACTGTGTATTTCCTTTATTTCTTTAGAGGAATTAAGAACGACTTTCTATTTCTTCTTAAGCCACTTTGCAATATGCTGTAAAATCCGCAGCTCAAAAAGCAATTTTATTATAGTCTATTCTTGTTCTGAACTTCTTCTCATGTATTTCCGCACCTAGATAATGGCGTTAAGATTTTATTGTCACGTGTATTGATATGGCATTGCATAAAATTGTCTTGCACAAACATCGTTTTCTCCTCCCAATGTGTTATTTTGTCATGTGCCGCGAAATGAACTGCTCAAAATGTTGTTTCATTTTAATTCATGTTTCATTTAGCTTCCTATTGTGCTCTTTTATATCCAGGTTGCTATTACAAGATATGATTGGCTCATAGTTTGATTAAAATTAATCGAATTATCTGACTTTTAGCATAGAAGCTTTGAAATAAAAGAAAACCTCTAAGTGTATTCTTGCCCCAATAACACACATGAATTGTGTAATATCGTGTGATATTAAATTTTCGAAATGTTATAAAATATCTCTGAATATTGAATAATATAATATCGAGCAATATTGTACAATATTGTGTAACATTATGTGTTACCTGGGAGCTATCGCTCCACTGAAAAAGCCGCTACTGTCTATTATATAAACTAAAAGATTACCAAGATTAAGAAATTTTCTGCACCAACTCAAATATTGTTGGAAGATCAAATAAATCAAATAATATTTTAAACAATAATAATTAATTAGGAGTTTCATTTCATTCGTTAGGAGTAGTACGATTCATTCGTTCTACAGTATACTTTCTTCTTAAAAGCAATAGATATGAAGAAGAAAAAAATGTCTTCACAAATCCTTACCAGAGATAGTTTCAGAAGCATCGTCACCCCTTTGTAGGAGCGCAACAGGGGTAAATGTTACTGGTGGTGGAATAGAATTAAATTTTGATTTTGCCTCCGCTTCATTTGTCGATTTTCGACTTCAAAAATGTAAAAGATAATCAGTGACAGAAGTTTCTTCGAAACCTTCTCGCAGACTCTCCAATAAGAGTCTTAACTTCGACATCCTCGCATAAAATTGTAGGCCTTAAAAAAGACTCCGAATATCTTGCATATTGGAACGGTAAATAGCAATTACGAAATAGCGATTTTTAGTGTATATCTAACAATTTTAATGAATCTTCCGTGTGAATGTAGATTTTGGTGACTGATTCTTGACGACTGATTGAAACCAAAATTTGACATAGAACTGCCATTGTAGCGGTCCAATAATATATCGAATGTCATTGATTTACGTAATTACTTTTAAAAGCAATTGCATTTGCATACGCGGGAAAGTACAGATAGACATAAGATAACAGAACAACCTGAAAGATTTATTTCAAAATTTGATTAGAATTTATATATACGGTGCTATACCTCTGTGCAAATACCTAGTTATTTATGTTTTGTTGTTATCAAGTTCATTTGTAACCAAACTATCAGCCAGAGGGATTTCCTGCGCATTGATTTCATTCAACGTTTGAGAAAAATTTGCTAGAAAGTTCATTTACCGAATTTCAGCCGTCTTGATGCTTTTGAAAAATTATATTCAGATAGATAGATGTTAACCAAAAATGCGATTTTCTGATTCAAAGAAACCTATAACGCGGAGATTCGTCATATTCTCGAGTTTTAATTTTTTGGTGATTACAATACTTTTTCTATAATTTTTATTCAAGGAAGTAAAAATATAGAGGCATTGTCTTCCCATGACTGAAAAGATTGGATTTCTGCCAGCGTCTTGGCATAGGGGTAACATGTCTTCCCCGAGAGCTGGGCGTCCCGGGTTCTAGTCCCAGTTCGGGCATGCCTGTTCTTCTGTTTTCTATCTGTAAAGTGTATGAATATACCCCGCTATAAAAAGAGGCTGTGAAAGTAAATATGATGAGTGAGTATCTAAGTCGTACAATTGGCTTTTGTTGGCTCTACTTCAAAACCAGAGACGATCCTTACGGCTTAAAATTCGCTTATGCCTCGGCAAAACTTATCCATGGCAAGTGCCACTAAGGACAACAACATAACAGACTGGTCCTCTGGTTTTCAGTATACCCTCCTACAGGTTATTACTGTTAGTCGATAATTCAGTAGCGAAATGAAAATACTTGCATGAGTGTGATGGCTGACGCACGTTAAATCTGCCATGGTCACAAGGTCCTCTATACCGATAATAATACCACTGGGGGTACTGGGGCAGAGATGATCGTTCTCTGTTCCAGATCTAAATTATGATCTGATGATTAATGAATGAAGTTCGCACCGTAGAAAGGATTTTGATGCGTGTCAGCTAGAAGTCAGACTTCTACCCTAAGAAGCTACTGCACCCCTCCTTCCGTTGTAAAGCGGAACACGAGAACAATGAAAATACTCAGAAGAAATGTTAAGACTGGAAACAAAATCTAGAGAAAGAATCACCAAGAAAACATTTTCGTACAGATTTTATGTTTTTAAATTGGGACTAAAAAATAAGTTTATTCTTCACACTTTATTTAATTTCACTACTATCTAACTCTAATAATTTATCTTGGAAATCCATTGTTTTTTATTATTAATTTAAAAATACAAACATTACCTAACAACATCATTTTGATGCAGCATAAACATGCACAGTGGTGTAATTACATGTTGAGAGAAAAATACAGGGTTATAACTTGATACCTTGCTTGAAATGCAAGCTTAAAATGAACATTTTTCCCATTAAATATAAAATATTTTGAATCAAATAATAATAATAATATCAAGTTAAACAAAAGGGTCAGTAAATACTAAATTAATTTGTGCATCTTCTAAATCAAGATCATTTATAATAAACTAACAATATTCTAAAAATTAAATATCTCGAAAAAAATGAAGAATTTTTTTAATTAGAAATAATAATTAATTTCATTTTTTAAAGGTTCCCGACCTTAAACATTTTCTGGGATTTTTGGTAACTAAGATATCAAAACAGAAAAGAAAACGTACATTTTTATCAAGTGACTTTTATTACGGAGTTTAGTTAGGGGATTTATTAAATAGCTTACATGGTTTATATTACGGAGGTTCTCTTTTTCGTACATTTATTAGCCACTAGATGGCTGCACAATATTTCAGAACAAACCTTTGAAGAAATTTCGTTATGTTCATTGCCGTTGGCCTCTATTGATTCTTCTCAGCTTTTATAAGCAAACAGAAGATCCCTTTTCCCCAACTATGTTAAAAAATTCGCAGCACTTTTTTCTTTCGATTATCCTTTCCATGAATTAAAATCTATATACTTCATAAATTTGAGCTTGCATTTAAAGTTTTTCATCAATCTTTCAAGAAGATCCAGAAAAAAGAATTATTTTTTTTTTCTCAAGGGGCAGTTTTAAAGCGCTTTTTGAAAAACAGTTATTAAATTATCAAAAATTTAGAACACAGCTAAATTTTATCTTTAAAAACATTTATTTATATTATATTAAACCTTCAAAACTTAATAAAAATAACAATGCAATTAATTCGTGAAATTCAGATTTTTAAATTTTTTTTACCGCAATTATCTTTTTAATATAAAACTGATTTTAGTAACAAAAAATTTTCATGAACTTTAAAATATGATGGATATCATATATCTGTTAATTCATTTTCGTTTGTTGATGAAATGAAAAATGAAAAGTTTAATGTTTTCAATTGTATGAATGCATTATATTTATTATCAGCTGCTTGTAATAAAAACATTAAGTCGATAATTTGCAACTATGTAGCTAAATAATTTTCTGTGTTTAATAACAGAAACAAATAATTAGCGCAACAATAATGCTTTGGATAACAGAAATTTAAAAAATATATCCTTTATTCATTTTAAATAGATTGCGGCCTATTTTATATTATTAGTGTTATATTTATACAATAGATGGCAGCATGATACTAAAACATAAAGGTATTTTGTATATCTTTTTTAAAAAGACAAGCATCTAATATGCTTTTTAAGGAGGACTCACAAATGTCAAAAAAATACTTAACAAATATGAAATAGATACATGTATTTAAATGTGAATTATGAAATTGAAAAAAAATTCTTCCTTCTCATTTTCTTATTCTTTTAAAAATAAGAAAGTTTTTTCTTTATATTTTGAGAATAATATATGTATGTGCAACAGAATTTACCTTTCTAGAGTAATAGCTTTTGAAGTCTCTGAATAACTAAAAAAGTTATTTAAAGCATTGAAATTGTCTCACAGTTCTATTAATATTTCATACATAAAGTCCAAGTACATATTTCACTTAAATTTTTAAGAATTAGTAAGGAAAATTTTATTACCCAGTATTCTCCTCCAAATGCAACGAAACTGCTCTCTTTGTGCAAATTTTCAATGTTTAAAAGTGCAAAACACTTTTCTTTCTAATAATTCTCGATAAATACCTTCTTCAACATTTTTCCTATTCTCAAGACGAAATTTAAATGAAACTGGTTATTCTACCAAATACAAAAAATCTATATTGTTGTTATTAGAAAAATTTATTTTTAATCCAATTAAAAATTCGAAAACTTAATTGATAAATTGGACACATATTTCAATAAGTGCCATTATTAGCAACTTATAATTTTATATAACTTTCTTCGTAAAAAAAATACTAATTCTGTAATGAAATCAATTTATCTTCACGTGATACGCGTTACACGCGCAGAAAAAATTTAAGTTTGGAAACTATTAATCATCTGATATGGGGAAAAAAGTACTTTACCCTATAGCGCTGAAGATAATGTGCGGACAGATGTTAGCTGGTTAGTGGCAGGTGTTTTGTCTATAATGCCATGTAAATTGACTCCATTAGTCATAACTGTTTTATTTGAATTGAATCAGTTACCACTTCTTTTCTTTTTTTATCGTTTTCAGTATGACCGTGTTAGAAGAATGAATTGTGCTTCGACGTTTTCCCCTCATTTTGAAATTTTTATTTAGCTATTCATGTATTGTGAGTATCTAAACTATTTAATGGTGCTAGCTATTTAATACGCTAATTAACTTGTATCTTACCTTAATAAAATTAAACGCATATCGGAAATTTCTTTGATCTATGTACCAAACTTTTATTTGTATAAATTTTTTGGGATATGATTTTGATATTTAGATAGGAGAATTATTTAAGTAAATGATGAACGAATTTCAAATAAGGCTATACGAATTTAGTAACCTGACGAATAATAATTTTAATTCAGTCACTTTATTTTTTTTTTATTTTAACATTTTTAAATGAAAGCATAAAAATTGATTTGAAAAGCTTCGAAAAACAATTGGGGTCGTATTTTGTGTGAAAAACTTCAGAGAAATCATTATTTAGTTGAATATGCTTTCTTTTTTGGCAATAATCTGTACCTTAAAATACAGACATTACAATAAGTAAAAGCATGCACAAATAAACATGTACAAATAATATAAAAGAAAAATTAAGTCAATTCCTATTTAAGTCAACAAAGAAGAATTTTATTTTAGTTACTTTTTATTAAATAATTACAATTAATATAAATAATTTGTCAAAAAGTTATTGTCTTTGGCAATAATTGAACTCGCATTCTTCACCTTCACACACAAAAATACTAAAATCCTCGCATTTTACAGAATGAGCAGCTGTCTGTTGGTTTCAATCTTCATTACAAACTGCAAAAACTCTGATTAAAGTATTAAAAATGAATTAAATTTAATTAATGAATTAATATTTGAAAAAATTGTATTACCATATAGATTCATCCACTTCAAGTTTTAAAATTTTCCCTAAGACTTTTTATATTTTGTTGAATATCTATATTTATATATTTCTGTACATTTAGAAACTAGATGAAAATTTAACTCTTTTATTTAGTCAGCTGAGAAGTATGGTTTCGAGTACACCATGTAAATCAACGCGAAAGAGACAGAATGAGAGCTAGATGGTACAGTAAAGTTCTTTACGAATACTGTCTTCATTTTGTGAAGGAAATGTATAAAAGACATATAAATAAATAATGTTTGTTTTCTGTTAAATTTCCGATAATGAAGCTCAATAGAAAGACTGAATCGATCATAATTCAATCAATTATTATCTTCTTTCGTTGAAAGATTTTTTTTTTTTTTACATTTCTTTATCGCATATATGTGCTCAAAAAAATGTAAAACCGTCTAAATGCACGATTATTTCCTTCATATTTATATAAAGGATGATGTACAGGGAATCCCAAAATATTCTCTCTGGTTGAATTGACATAATTTTATTACCCATGTAATTAGAAGTACTTCATTTTTCAAAGACATACATCAGTTTAAAAAAATTCATTTAATACATTCTACGTGACCATCGTAATCCGTTGCTTCAGTTTCTGAAAATTTGCCTGTTGTCTCAAATGATTTTATTTATCATGATATGGATACTTTCAATAAAAGGTTTAAGTACTAAGGTGCAGATATCTATGAACAAATGATATATAAATTCATTTATACAAGATTTTAAAGATTTTTACATCAAAATTTATATTTACTGTGAATCGGTACAGAGATGCTTCACATAACGAGTTTCAAATTTCTTTTTTTAGATACTATTATTTTCGTCTAAAGGACATATTGCGCCTTTTATTGGATGGAAGCTACGTTTTCGGATTAACCAACTAACTTTGTCATTATCTTTATTATTTAATAAGATAACACCTTCTAATTTCGGATCGTACAGAGATGCTTCACATAACGGGTTTCATTTTTTTTTTCTTCCGATTACTAATATTTTTGTTTCACGACATATTGTGTCTTTTATTGTGTTGAAGCTACGTTTTCTGATTAACCATTTAACTTTGTCATTTTCTTTATTATCAATTAAGATAATACCTTTTATTTTCAGATTGTGCTATCGTTTTGATTAATAATCCAGTAATCCTTCAGGTATTGATGATTTACAAAGAATATTTTGTATTGAATAAAAATTTCTACGGTGGACTTAGTTTTATTATAGAAGATGAAAATTCAATAAACATACGATGCACAGTAAAATCATTAAATGTTGAAAATCAGCAACATCCCATTGACTAAATTCTATATACTTATTTCGAACATCAAGAATGGGCTGAGTAGTAATCCAATTTATATTCAAAAGAAAATCAAGATCAATCTCATCATTAAAAATATTTATAAAATCTGAATAAGTATTTTGGTACACCTTGTATAATTCTGCTCCATAACATGGAATGTTTCACGATGAAATAAATTTGGAACCGTTCAGTTTCGGGTGTTTTAATGTAGAATATAGGCATAAAAAGTCTTACATGGATATTAGCATAGAAAATGTATTTAATTTAAAAATATTTATGTTGTAACAAATGTAAATTTATGTCGTACATACCAATTTAAAATATTCTCTGTTCTTACTGCAATAGGTTCCATATTCATCACATTAAACAGCTAAGATTTTTCCATGTCCTCTGGATAACCTTGTAAATTGATTAATTTTTAACCTTTTAAATGCTATCTACTAGGTTTTAATTTCAATACAAAGAATGGTTACATTGGCAATAAAAGATAATTCTATATTTGAAAATAATAAAAGGAATTTTGCCGCATCTCTCAGATTACGTAATCTAGGGCTGCAAATCATATAAAAAAATTCTTTTGAAAAGAAAATGGTTGCACGTGATTTTGCACGTGAACTCGACATCACGAAAGTATTAGTCGTCCTCATATCTGTCAAATTTTGAAGTATTACGGGGCAAAAATAATACAAAAAATAAAGAGAATTTGAAACTTTTTAAAAAAACTTTTGGAACTAAACGCATTTAAATTTTTTTCTTTCTTATTACTCATTTTATTTAATTTAACTGCTTCATATCTATGAAGTTAGAATATTGTTATCAATTTTTTTATTAGCTTCCAAGATATCCTACATTTTTGAAATTTTAAATATCTGTGAGTTATCGATGCATTGTACTATTTCACTAGTTTAAAATTTGTGGAGCTTAAATATCGATTAATTAATTAATTTAATTCTAATTTTATACAAGTGACGCCACCTGGTGTTGAATTTTAAAAAAATAGATTTTTTTATGTTTCCATAATATTTAAGACATTGAATCATAAATTAAAGATTAAAAATATAAAATAATTAAATTAATGAAAAGTTATGCTTTTAAATTACTGATAAAGTGATATTTTAAAATCTATGATAATTTATTGAGCTTAATGCCTGTCAAAAATGCATGTTTAATTAATTTTTTTTCTTATACTATGCAACTTCAAGGTGTAAACTTCTTTTGTATAGATATTTCTGCTCTAAAATAAGATCGAATTTTTTTTAAAAAAAACCTGTCGTAGTAATTGATTCAATAAGTTTTCATTTGCTACTCTATCTATTCAGGCTCTGATATTGCCATATCCCTTCCAAATCGTAAAAACATACAAGGTATTTGATATAAAACGTACTAAATTTGATACAAATATACTTTGAAAGATAGAAATGTGGAAAAAAATTGAAGTAATTTTCCAAATTTTAATTAATTACACCATAAGTGATTTCGGTATTTTTGGTGATAATTTAAAAAAAAAGATATAATTTTTGCCCAAGATTTCGAATTTTAACAAACTTTTAAAAATACATGAAAATGGAAGTTGAAACAGTAATTTTTAAAAAAATTAAGTCAAATCAACTTCATTGTTTCATTTATCTTTAAGTTGTTTGTTTTTGTTGAGTTATATTCTTACAGCTTGGATAACTACTTAAATCAATAATTTTACTTCACGCAAATGCAATGCATATTAGATTTGCTTTCTTTCTTTCTACATAACATCAATCATACATTTTTTTTTACCAGGATTAGATTTGTCCAGTGGCGTTCATTTTGCTGCCCATAAAGTCAATACCGGAAAACATAAAGTCTCTTTTTTTCAGTATGAGTCAAAATCTTAGATTTCAACTTATTTTTAGTTTAATAGATATATTAGTGATTTATTTTATTTTAATTTTTTATTTTACTAATTTTGGAAAGGTATATCTTTTCCTTTATTTTTTAATATACATATCATGGAAAAATTATTAAAGTAGTAAAATTCTTGAAAAATAACTATAATTCTTTATAATTAATTAATTATAATTTTTACTTGGAATTAAAGGAATTTAATTACTATGATAGAGAACAAAGAAATAATAAACTTTAAATAAATATATTGTAAAAAGTTATTTAAAATCTAATAAATAACTAATTAGTTATGATATAATTAATGATGATGAGATTTTTATTATTATATATTATATATTATATATATATATATCCCTGATAATTTGGTCGTGTATTTCATAAGACGGTTGCTTTGATTAGAAATGAAAACATTGGCAGTAATTAATTCTATATTCAATTGTTTAGTATAAAATGCTTACTATATGCTTCATAATAAGCTTATGCTTCATAAAAAATAATTCATGTTTGAATAAAATGAAAAATAATCTTATTTGAATTCTATGTTTTTAGAAAGTCCATTCCATGCTTTTTAGAAAGTTTAAAACAAATGTTAATAAATTTTTTGTGATTTTTTTGTTTTTGTATTTTACAATTGCTTACTTCATTTTTTATAGCAATTCATGTTTTTAGCATGCCAAAAATTAAATAAGTTTAATAACTAATTTAAAAGTAGTTGATATTATTAAAAAAAATAATACTTTCTATTTGATCACTAATCCAGTAAGTCTTAGAAAACTTATTTGTGACATATAAATCATATTAGTTTAAAAGTATTTTACGTATTATGTTTTTTTTTTCACATTCAGTATTAACCTACATGGCATAAAGTTTTATATAAGCTGGAAAATTTTGTGCATTGCAATTTTTTTTCCTTGGAAAAAAAGGGAGATTTCTGTTCTAGTATTTGTTTCCTTCGCCATTTTATGCCTACAGATATGCAACTTACAAGAAAGAATAAAGAATAATTATTTTTAGTTTTGACAGAAAAATATTATTCATTGTGTGTGTGTGTGTGTGTGTGTGTGTGTGTGTGTGTG
>JAOUZG010012691.1:7632503-7643094 GCA_026289955.1 Argiope argentata
AGTGTGTGTGTGTGTGTGTGTGTGTGTGTGTGTGTGTGTGTGTGTGTGTGTGTGTGTGTTAAGGAAATAACTAATAAAGTATAACTATGGAAGAAAGTTTTTGCATCAAAACTGTAGATTTGAACTAAACTTTGAAAAAAAAATTAATAACTATTTCCTCAATTTTTGATTTTCTTCACTATATTTTAAAAACTAATAAAGCAGTGCCATGATTACAATGATTGTTTCAGCATGCCTAATATGATCATCAAATGAAAACATTAATTATTTCATTTGCGGACCTCATCAAATGAAATAATTAATATTTAAATGCAGTTTTTACATCAAAACTGTAGATTTAAAAGAAGATTTGAAAAAAAATTGAAAAAGTATTTCCTGAATTTTGATTTTCTTCACTATATTTTAAAAATTAATAAAGTAGTGACATAATTACAAAGATTAATTATTTCATCAAATGAATATTAATTAATTCATTTGACAGCTTAACGATTATTAAATATATTTGTTTCTGGTCAGGTTGGTATAGCACTGAATAAAAATGAGCTATTTAATATAATATAGACAATATATTTAAACTATAAAACAGGCTAAATTGAGTAGAGAGTTTTTTTTTAAATTTTAAAGTAGCATAAAAATCGTTTATGTTGGCTAAAAATCTTTTAATGTCCTCTTATGTTTTTCGCTCCCCAGCTTCCAAAAATACTTTCTTATTGATTTTAATTATATCTTTATAAAACCAGTTTTAAGAAAAAAATTCAACAAATTGAAATAGCAAAGCATAAATTAAGGAAAACTTTTAAGAAGATGGTTTCTGTAAGTACATCCTGTGTGAAAAAATAAAAAGTCAAAACATAATTTTATGCAAAAAAAAAAAATGTTTTGCACAATTTGAATACTACTTAATACTATTTCATTTAGTCTAATCTTACATTTAATTATAAGATCGATTTTTTTAAATAACAAAACGGTGTTTTTTTAAAGAACTCTAAAGCATTGTGATACAAATTTTAGAAGTGTAATTTTTTAAGAATATTGTTAGAATATTTAAACGACTCTTGATTTTAATTTAAATATTCGAGGGCACAGCCGTTAAAAGCGAAACGAAGCGAAAAAAAAATTAAATTTAACGAAAGTGCTAAATTAAAATGCTCGGAAAATACCGCCATAAAATCTCGAATTCTGTGAGCCTTCAAAGTTACTTTAGAAGTTATCTTTGTTATCATAGATTCTGAATGCAATTAAAAGTTAGAGGAGTAATTAACGACTCTTTTTTGTATCTTTAGACAATATGACTCGTTTTGGGAGTAACAACATCGTATAGAAAAGAAAATTTTAAAAGCATTTTAGAACAATATTTTTATGGATTTTGTCGAAAAAGAAACCAGAACATTTTGGGAGCATAGAGCATGTATAAAACTTCATTCATAATGCCTCTATTTTTGTGTTCTGATCACATATAGAAACAGAGCGGACATACATCCAAAAATATGTACTCGCACGTGAAAAAACTAAAATGAGGACGTTCATCCGAACTAGTGTTAGAATTATTTAAATTTTACAATGTTTTTCCCCCTCAAGGTGTTTGAAAAAATAAACTCGAGCTTCATCGGTAGCAAATGAAGCTTCACTTTGTTTTACAGGATTTATCTTAACGTTCATCCGAAACATTTGACTGCCTATTAACTTGATAATCGTATTTTTGGCGACTTTTAACTGAAGCTAATAAATAGAGATGCACAAGAAAGTTATCGAAAAAATTCTTGAGCTATTTTCTTTTCGCTCCTCGGCTATTAATTAAAATTATCTAAACTCATTTTTCCTTGACAGGAAAAAAGATTACAAATTAATTTACGCTACCTGTTTTTATAGAATTATTCGTGAATCTTTTATTAAATATGTATTCTAATACAGTATGTGTTTTAAGTAAATGTTATATAAAATTTCAGTTTTACATCTCGGAAACAGCTTATTCTTTTAGTGTATTTTATTATTTAAAGTATTAACAACAACTTATTCTTTTAGTTTATGTATATATAAACTTTATAAACAGTTTACATATATTTTATAATACTGTGATTATGATTCTTAAAAATATTATTGTAAAATGTTATTCATTTTTACATTGTATTCAATATGTTATAGCGACGAACTGTAATTGTCATCTGCTGAAACGTTGATTGCCTTGCCTAAGAAAACATAAATATCTGTTTATTTGTATCTTTATTTATTTATTTATCTTAGGCTCTAGTATTAATGCTCACTAAAATTTTCAAGGAAAAATGTTATGAAACTTGATTTCTTAATAACTTCTTTAGTAAAATACGGGGTGACACAAAAAGTTCCCGTACTGATGATTTGAAAATTTATTTTACAAAAGCAAAAGGTTTAAAAAGAATTATTTTTATGCCAATGATAAAAAAGCACTTTTAACATAACTAAGGAAAAAATACTGAACTTACATTTATAATAAATGCTCAAAATATCCACCCCTTTCTTGGAGACAAAGCTGAACTCGTTTGCGCATTTTTTTCGAAATGCGTTTTAACATGCTAGGAGTGATTTCTTGTATCCTTTAGGTAATTGCGATTTTCAAATCATCTATTGTTTGGGGATCACCTGCATAAACTTTGTCCTTTAAATATCCCCACAGAAAAAAGTTCGGGTTGGTCAGTTCAGGGGATCGAGGTGGTCAAAAATTTTTTTGAGATAAGTCGATCGCCGAAAAAAGCTTCAAGAATGTCCATGGTTTCATTACTCGTATAGCAAAATTTAACATACTTGAAAAAAAATTATGGACAATGATTTTTTAAATTTGGAGTACGGGAACTTTTTGGACACCCTGTATTTTTAAGCTTCAAATTTAGTTGTCATATAATTCACTCGTAGTATTATGGAGACCTTAAGCCGTTCTTTTCACTGTATTATATCTCCCTCTTCAATTTTCTGTTTGTTCCAGTAAAATTTCAAGATTAAATTAATGTAGAAATTATTAAACTGCAATTAATTAAATAAATTTTAATATGAGCAGTGAAAATGAAGTCGTTTGGCCTTAAAATCTTTTGTGCATAAACAGAATAATTTCCATAATTTGTGTAATATCTAAAAGAATTAATTAACTAAAATTTCTCTGATTCATCGTAAAATTCAGGTTTCGCTTTTATTTCTAAAATTATTTAAATGATGCCAATAATAATATTTTATTTTGTTTTGGTCAATTAATATACTTCAACAAATTATAAAGCCTAAATGTTATAGTTCTTAGGTGAAATTTTTTCTCTGACATATTATTGTTACTCCATTTATTAAATAAATAAATAAAATAAAATAAAGTTTCTATTTTCTGCCATCAAATTTGATTGATTTAATAAGTTTTGAATATTTAAATTTTAGTGCTACCAAAATTTTTATAATATTAGACCAATCAGTTGAGAAACCCTGGTCCTCCAATCCTGGTAGATTTGCCAATTAATTTTGAGATTCGTGGATCTTTTTTGAAACAGTCGATAAAATGGTCTAAAATCGACCGCTTTTAGACTAATGATATTCAAGTTTTCATAAATCAGACAGTTTTAGTCATTGATTTAGTTGAATGGAGTATACTTGTGTTGTGGCACTAGCTTCATAAGCCAGATAACATGTTCGATACACAAACATACTTTTGTATTGTGCTTATGTTACTCAGCTACAAACACTAGAGTGGGTTGGTACCTCGACCTTCAATTGCCACAGATATAATGACAAAAATCAAATTTATTTATGTAAAAGTTAGTTAAAACACGTTTCAAAGATTTCAGATTTATCGGAGAAGATATACTTGGCAATCCTCAGATCGTTTTAGAAAATAGGAGTTAATGTGTCGATTAATTTCAATGGATACCTGAAATTTATTTGGAGATAAAATGATGTAGTCTTCACGTTCATAATCATTGGTTAACGGCATTTTCAGGAATCAAAAGTTATTCCTGGTGTACCGAGTGCATACAACTAGACTCTCACATTAAAATTTTGGCTATGTAATGACAATTTATTACTACATATTAATTTAATTTAATTATTAACCTTTTACACCAGATATATAGATTTCTAATGTTTGAACGAAATACATCCAGATAAAGCCACTGACTGTCTGGCTGTCTGAATGCAAATTAACACGATATATATGAAAAAAGAGAGTTATATGGATAAAATTTGGCTCACAGATTTAACATCTAAAGATCAGATATGTCTAAAATTCGGAAATAATTTAGCTCACAGATTTAACATCTAAAGAGCAGATATGTCTCAAATTTGGATATAATTTAGTTCACAAATTTAACATCTAAAGAGCAGATATGTCTCAAATTTGGAAATAATTTATCTCACAGATTTAACATCTAAAGAGCAAATATGTCTCAAACTTGGAAATAATTTATCTCACAAATTTAACATCTAAAGAGCAGATATGTGTCAAATTTGAAAAATTACCCCGTCACAGAGTTGACCATCCTTCCATCTGTTTTTTCACAAGCAATTTCAAAAGATTGCACACTAATACGTTCTTTCGTAACTCTTGTTCGCCAATGGCATGCGGTTAGGTATGCACAAATACATTTATTTGAGAGTAAGCCAGAAATTGTTGGGAAACTGTTCTGCAGTTAATTTCAAAAGATTGCACTCTAATACGTTATTTTGTAATTCTTGTTCGCCAATGGCATGTAGTTAGGTATGCACAAATACATTTATTTGAGAGTAAGTGAGAAAAATTTGGAAACTGTTCCGCAGTTCATTTCAAAAGATTGCACTCTAATACGTTCTTTCGTAATTCTTGTTCGCCAATGGCATGTGTTTAGGTTTTGCACAAATACATTTATTTGAGAGTAAGCCAGAAAGTTTTGGGATACTTTTCTACAGTTAGTTGCAAAATATTGCACACTAATACGTTCTTTTGTAACTCTTGTTAGTCAATGAGAGGCAATTAAGAATGCACAATTACATTTGTTGGAAAGTAAGCGAGAAAGCTTTTGGGAGACCGTTTCCATTGATTTTTCCTGTTAAGTTTCATTACGAACATATGATAATTTATATTTCATTTAAAAAGGCTGCTCGCGATCTTTTTTTATATATATGAATGAATTAGGTGGTTATAATAACTTCTTAATAATTTTCTAAATACAGTTAGTGCTGCATTTAATAAATTGATAATTTGGCTTGATTTCAGAGTAAAATACTCGGCAGCATTCAATTTGTTATTTAGTGATTCGTTACTTTTTTAAATAGTATTTATAATGTAATAAGCTAAGTAACATGTAATTATCATAACTTTAATACAATTCATGTTTTATAGAAATAATGAATAATTTTAATTATATTTCACCTTTTTTTAGAAAATCATTCGATTTTTTTTGGTAATTTAATAAAACAGACATAATTCTAACTTCGTTAACTGCAAAAATGTTATTTTGTTTATAATTGAAGATTTAATTCAAATGATAATACATTTTTTTAATCATTGTTTCTTCTTATCTGAAAATTTCTTACCTTTTGTTGCAATTAATTCCTTCAGAATATCAAAAATCAATATACCGAATTAAGTTTAGTCGATAATACGAAATAATTTTTATCAGTGAACCATCCTCTCATTGAAAGTGGAAAAATCATATAAATTTAAACTATTATTTTTTAATTGCAATTTCAATATTAGCATTCCTTAACTTTAAATGTTGTATCGGTTGGGTAGATGAGGGAATTCGAATTGCAGTTTCAAAAAGGAAAGTGATACCAGACTTTCCGACCCGCCACGAAGGCACACGGATTTAAACCATAAAACTGAATTACCGAGCCGCTGCATCTTCCACACTGTCAGAATCGTGGTTAAGTCTTAATGGTCATCACTGGTCACGATACAACCCTTCCCGTACGAGGTACATCCCGTCATCGATGGGAGAGTGTACCCTCCAGGATAGAGAGATCCAACCACCATGCCGGAAGCATCTCCTCCTCATTTAGAGGTATCCCCGGGGAGGATTTAAAAAGGAAAAAGAGGGCTATTTTGACATCTTGCCCTTTTTGCAAGCATACTTCTGTTTACATTATTCAGAAATAGTTATGACATCAATACCAAGAATATGTGAAAAAGATACCGTACAATTTTCACGTTTCGATTAAACATGGTTATATCTTTCTTTTTTTTATGTTTATCCTGTCAAATTAGTAAACGAACTCAAGTTGGATTGTTAAAGTGAAAACTTTCTTTTGTTTAAAGTTAACTATCTTCTAATTTTGAATACTTTGTCTTAATTTCAAAAAAAGAATTAAATTAAGACATTTTTTTTCAATATTTACAAGAAATACAACGATTAAAAACCTTTTTTTGTTAACATATTTCAAATATATATAAAATATAAATATTCTTTTTTTGATGGAATATTAATATATATATTTCATTATATTTGTGTTGAAATAAGATATTAAAGGCCCAGGTATACAATCTCACAAACATTTCTTCTTTTTTCCCCTCCCCAATATATTTTTTTCAAGTGAAAAAATTAATTCTCAAAAAAAGTTTAAGTGTTATACACAACCTTAAAAAAAGATTAAAAATCTGTAATACATTAAAAAAAATCGTTTAAGATATTTATTTCCACATTCGAAAAGAAATATGTGAAGAGTCAAGATTTTATCTGGAGCAATCCTGTAAGACAAAAATTATACGGTTAATAAATAGAAAGAAAACGACGCCAAAAAGAAAGAAGAACATGGCACAGCCAAGAGCGTCGAAACAGGTTACTAAATAACAATAAAATGCGATTGAATAATCGCCAAAAAATATCAATAAAAGCAGCCGCCTCGAGAAAGAAAATGGCAAAAGAAAAGTTCAAGTCAATGATACCAATCAAATCAAAGGGCTGTGCTGTAATGAAGCCTGGATTATTACTTCATGTTAGCACGCGACTAGCACGCGCAATTAATAAATTGTATACACCGAGCTGGGGAGATGTCAAGTAATATGCACGCTTCCCATTAAGGGACCGTCTACACAATGCAGTTTTTTAAGTGAATGTAGATTAAAGGTCTAATTCTTTTTTTTAACATCATAAGAAAAAACTAAAATGTTTTTCCATTTAATTTATCGAACAATACTTAACTGATTTGTGAGTTGCGGAGTATGGGAATTTAGAAAGGGTTGTTAAATTCCCATGACTAATATCCCGATTGGATGCTTTACACTGGAATTTTTTGGCTTTTAAATCACTGTTAAATAAGGAGCGTGTCACATGAAATATTCTCCCTTCTTCAAAGTTTCACACCACATCAGCATTAGGAAGAATGGACTATCATAGATCTAAAAACAGCAGTGGCATCATTTAAATAAAGGATTATTTTTAGCTCCTCAACAATTTCCTACAAGCAAAACGTTCATTAATCGATGAATCAATTCATTTTACCTTCTTTGAAATGACTCAACAATTTTTTACAAGCAAAACATTCGTTAATCGATGAATCAACTCATTTTAACTTCTTTGAAATGATTCGACTATTTTTTAAAAGCAAATTATTCACTAATTGTTGAATCAACTCATTTCAATTTCTTTGAAATGAATCGAAATATTTTTACAAGCAAAATATTCATTAATCGTTGAATCAACTCATTTCAATTTCTTTAAAACAATTCATTTCAACTTCTTTGAAATAACTCAACTATTTCTTGCAAGCAAAACATTCATTAATCGATGAATCAACTAACTTCAACTTCTTTGAAATGAATTTTATATAATTTGTTCAATCCAGTGTTAAAATTAAAACTGAAAAAGCATTTGCTCGATTTTAAGAAAAAAAAAATCTTTAGTTTATAAAAAGGCATATAACGTTTCAAAATACAAAAAAAAATTACTTTTATTAGGGTTTAAGTCAAATACAATAGTAATTTAATTGAAAATTAGTATAGTTTCATAAAATTATTTAATTATTGATGAATCAGTTATTTTCAGATCAGGCTTCTGTGGCAAGAATTTTGTATATTTTATTCAATCCCTTGCTAAGAGTAATAGTGAAAGAAAAATTTGTTAGAAAGAAATATGTACTTTTCAAAAAGGCATATTGCAAAATGTATTGCAAAAATATCAAAAAATGATTAGACGATTTACTTCTCTGTTTAGTTCTTTTATAAAGGTTTATATCAAATAGAATAGTAATTGAATCGAAATTGATTAGAAGATTTGCATAAAATCAAATTTTTGCTTAGGCACTATATTAATTCGCTTATCAAATCATATTTTTTTCCAATTAAAATTTGGTTCAAAGTATGACTGAAAGTTTTGTTAGAGCATTATTACCGAGATTGCCACTCATTATTTATATTTATTATTCATTATTCTATTAATGCAAATCTATTTAAAATTGGACTCATGATTCCATATTTGGCTTTTCTTCAGCTCTATCTGACTCATGAAATCTTCTAAAAGTTGAAGTGGGAACACAAAACTTATTAATCTACTTATTATTATCTAGATTTTTTTATATTTATCTATATTATTGCCATATTTAACCCTCTATGGCCGAATTTTTGTTTTAACTCCCCAAAAAATTGTGGAAACGAAAAATCAGATATTATAAACCTGTATATGCAAATGAAAACAAATTTTTGTGTTTAAACAATTTTATTGCGTTATAATCATTATGTGACTTTCAAGTCACACCTGCCTATAAAATTTGAGCTTCTGTGTATAATAGCTCAGATGGGAAATCCCATAAAACAATTTGCATTTGGTGTAAGGCATAAATGTACATGCATCCATAGACATAGTTTGATAATCACTGACAAAAGCACAAATAATTTCAATTGGATCAAATGGTGTTTCGTAGTTTTGCTGCCAACACTTTTCACAGCAATTATTTTGCTATTTCGGGTTGATGACCCTAGAAATGGCCAGGAATACTAGTATTGGCTGTGTTTGCAACGTCATAGAATTAAGATTTATGCGCCATCTCATGAAAAAAAGCTATAATAATTTTGTATAATGTCGATAAATTAAAATGTGACCTGAAAGTTACACGAACCAATAGAGGTTTAATGCAATAATGGTTAAATTATGACTTGTAATTCAATGTGGGGATAATTTCAACAGCCCTTTTTTACACATGAGGTGTTTTAAAAGTGTAGGTCAAGATCCAAATTAGAGCCACAAAAACTATTAATCTATCTATTTTTACAATCTTCAATATATCAAAGAAAAATATTGTAAGAAATCCATTGAAGGAATGGATAAAGCCTTTCATTACTTCGGCTGAATTAAAATTTTTAATTATTTTTTAACTTATCATTAACTGATGCTTTTTTATAAACAAGTAACTTTATAATTTTAGGGTATTGAAAAAAACTTATTTCTGAAAAAAATCTCAAGACAGAAACTTGAAACCTTTTTAAAGATTCTTTAACACTCTTTAGGATTTAAGATATTCCTTATACTTTTAATGGTAATAAATTTGTAATAAAGTAATCTCCATTAAGATATTCAATACGCTTTTATTTGTAATCAACGAATATTCTTCAACTTCTAATAAATTAATCTTTATAAAGATATTAATTATGCTTTCATTTGGGATAAAATAATATTCATTTCTCTGTTTCAGAATAAAGGCAAGTTTATTCTGTTCAGTAACGGCTCACGAATGGAATAAAAATATTAAAAGCTTTTTTCTGTAATTCTGCTTTCAATAAATGGAAGTCTAGATCCAAAGTCGAGTGACAAAAACTTTTTTATATAGAATCTTCAATATGTCAAAGAAAAAGATCAAGGAAATCCATCTTGGATAAAGTATTTCATTACTTCGGCTAAATTAAAAATTTTAAGTTTTTTTTTTTTTTTTTTTTTTGAATTTAACATTAACTGGTGCTTCATTAGTAACAAGTAATTTTATAATTTTTAGGGTATCGAAAAAACTTATTTCTGAAAAAAAAATCGCAAGACAAAATTGAAACTTTTTAAAGATTCACTATATTAAAGAGTCTTTAACATTCTTTAGATATCCTTTCAGATATCCATTATGCTTTTATTTGTAAAGAACGAATATACTTCAATTAGTAATGAATTAATCTCCACTAAGATTCTACGCTTCATTCATTCATTCATTCATTTCAAAAAAATCTCAAGACAGAAAATTGAAACCTTTTTGAAGATTCTCTATATTAAATATTCTTTAACACTATTTAGTATTTCAGATATCCATTATGCTTTTATTTGTAATCAACGAATACTCTGCACTTTCTAATAAATTATTAGCTACAAAGATATTTAATATGCTTTCATTTGTAATAAAATAATATTCATTTCTCTTTAGTCGAATCGTTGCGAGTTTATTCTGTTCAGTAAAGGACCACGAATGGAGAAAAAATATTAAAAGCTGTTATCTAGAATTCTGCTTTCAAAAAAAAAAAAAAAAATTGGCATAGGTAATTAGTAATTTTCTCTTTTTGTTCTGCATTTTTAATTATTTAATTAATTTAATTAATTAATTATTTAAACTTTTTTCCTAAAGATTTTCATCATTTCCATTTTTTAAAGCTTTTCAAATTACCACCTGATTGCATAAAAAAAGTTTAAGGTAATTAGTA